>VMDO01008040.1:0-27504 GCA_007922755.1 Pedetes capensis | reverse complement strand
TTTTATTTATCCTGGAAAAAGCAAAGTAATGATGAGCAAAGATTTGTATCATATTGTTTTCCTTCAACTTAAAAGGATAATATCTACACTGTGATCTCGCAAAGTACTTTTCATCCTGTCAATGTGACATAAATGAATTACTTCTACATGTGTAGAAATAATAATATAACAATAAAATATAATATTTCATTATAGTAATATTTCAGATAGCTAAAATCTCCACGTTGCAAAGTCAACAATGCTAATTTTATTACCATTTAGAAGGCTTAAAGTACTCTAAAAATGGTGAAGTTATTTTTGCTTATCTCTGTTTTTTTTCTTTTGCATAGCCATCCTCAAATTAATTGCTAACTAGAAGTAAGTACTGTTACTAGCAGTATTACATTTTATATATGATCCATAATTTTCAAAATAACCTATTTTAAAAAATTTTTGCTGCCGGCTGCAGTGGCACACTCCTGTAATCCCAGTGACTCAGGAGGCAGAGGCAGGAAGATTGCAAGTTTGAGACCAGAGGCAGTCTATGTAATTTAGCGAGATCCTGTCTCAAAAAAGTAAAACAATGGGCTCGGAGTGCAGCTCAGTGGTACAGCACTTGCAAAGCATGCAAGCACAAAGCCCTTGGTTCAATTTACGGTACAAGAAAAAAAAGTAAACTAATTTTTAAAAAATTCTTGCTCTAAACTGATTGATATAACAATTGTTTTGGCTTATTGTTTGTTTCAGGAGAAAGTGTGACTTTTTCTCCATTTGAAATAGTAATAGCCAGGCATGTTAGTACATACCTGTAATGCCAGGATTCAGGAGGCGTTGGTAAGAAGATTATGAATTCAGGGCCATCAGGGGTACAATAGCAAGTTCCAGGCCAGCTTGGGCTACGTAGTGATTCCTAGATTGGCCTTGGCTACATAGTAAGACTCTATCTCAAAAAACCAACAATAGTAATAAAAAGCATATGAATAGTCAAATTGTCGAAAAGCGGATAGGCAATCATCTATAAATAACTGTAACCATTTATTGAATGATTGAAAGTTCTGCATGCTTAGCCATCAGGGAAATGCAAATGGAGGCTACATTGAGATTTCATCCCACACTAGTCACAATGGCTACTATACCATGGTGCACCCCTGTAATTACAGCTACTCAGGAGACTGGGTCAAGCGGATCCTGAGTTTAAGACCAGAGTCAGCCTGTGCAATTTAGCAAGATTCTACCTCAAAATAAAAAAATATATAAATTGGGCTGAGGGTTCAGCTCAGTGGTAGTGTGCTAACCTAGCATGTTTGAGGCCCTCAGTTCAACCCCCTAGTACTAGGGGAAGGAGAGGTAACAAACAAAAAGTATGAAGGTAGAGGGATCTTGTTCACTGCTGGTGGGAATGTAAACTAGTCCAGCCACTATGGAAATCAGTATGCAGTCTCCTCAAAATACTAAAATTGGAACTTCCACACGGTCGAGCCACATCACTTCAGGGTATATAACCCCAAAGAATTAAAGTCAACTCACTACTGAAATATCATGGCTGGGATTTAGTTCAGTTCCTCTCTTCCACTGTTTTGAGATATGTAATCCATTATTGTTAATTTATGTTCATCTACTATTTCACAGGACACCAGAACTTATTTCTCCTATCAAATAACTCTGTGCCTGTTGCCCTGCCTTCTTGTCCTGCCATTGTCCTATTATCCTCAGCCATTGGTGACCACTATTCTATTAAACTTTCATGATATCAATAATTTTAGATTACACATATGAGTGAAATCATATGATATTTGTCTTTCTTTACCTGACTTATTTTGTTGTTACAATATGTTTTTGCTAGAAGATTTGCTCTTAACTATTCTAGTTATACTGGTAAAAGGGAGCCATATTAAAAAGTGTCCATAGATCTCTGATATTTAGCTATATTCAAAAATAAGAAATCTGTGAATAAAATGTGTACATTTCCACTTATTTAATATATCAAGTAGAATCTATTTGTTGGCTTATGCCAGGTTTCATTTTCTCAAAATATAATAATATTATAGAGTAACATGTCACAAAATATCTTTGATGGAGATTAGTTTTTGAATGATATTTAAACAAAGATAAATTCATCTGAAATTGTGTATCTCTGAATTTTAGGCAGAAGAAGACAGTTATTAACAGAGAAAAGCAAGGTAATTTCATCTGTTATTAAATTTTGAGTTTTACTTAGTGACTTTTTTTATTTTCTGTTTGGTTATGTGGGCATATATGTTGAAAAATTAGTATTAGTATGAGGATTATAATTAAATTTTCAGCTGGGATTAGAGAAATAAATTTTGTTTTGTGATAATTTTGTTTTGTTATATTTCCTGATAGATCCTATTTATATGTAATTTGAATAAAGACTGGTGAGTTTACTCCATTACTACTCTTACTTTTTTGGTACAAATGTCTTCAAAATGGAGATAATCCGCCAATGTCGTGAACTCTTGCACTTTCATTGTTAAAACTTTGAAACTGGCTTTACTCATTGGCTGATAGACACTGTCATTAGTTTCTTGAGTGCCTCTCCAGTAACTCTTTCTATCCTGTCCACAGTTTTCTCCATAATTCATCTTCCAAGGGGCTAGTATTTGTATCATGAGGGAACTTGAGGGACTGTGACTCAGAGTATTCATTCTTTTTCAATAGTTTATGTGACAGTTCCCTGAAATTCTCCCTACTTTATTTACTACCCAAGCAGACCTAAGGGGCCAACTTTACTTTCAAACGCCCTCCCCTTCATGCTTGAGTAGTCCATGGCTGTCATTGGTAAGGCAGAAATGCACAGACACTTCTTCCTTTCCTCATCTTCCCTAACCAGAATAATCTCAAATGACAACAGAAGAGATAGAATCCCTTTAGGTAATACCTAATGCAAATGCTTGCAACATGTTTTGATTAAAACTCCTAAATTTTCATGCTTAGGCAAGTAAATTATTTATCATTAGAATTTCAGTTTATGAAAAAAGTATGTCATTGAAACCAACTCTTCAGTCCTTATTTTTTATGTTTTACAATATAATCCTTGCTTCCCTTCCATTATCATTACCTCTTTTTATACTCTCATCTGTGAACTCACTTTATTCTGTATTCTATAACTAGTGGTATAAATGTCATCATCAGCTCTTAAATGATAAGTTTCTCTTGAATTATTGTTGTTGTTGCTGTTAGGTACTGTAGAATGGGGTCTGATTCAGTGATGCTATGTAAAACATAACAAAACACTACCCAACACTGACATGCCTGGCACTATTGTCAGTGCTCCTCTGCTATTCATAGGGCTGCCAGGTCCTTCTTCTAAGCCTACAGCATGCAGTATTCCCAGGCGGTCTCCCATCCAAGTACTAGCCAAGCTGACTCTGCTTAGGTTTTGAGATCAGACAGGATTAGATGCCAAGGTGGTATGGCTGAAGATTTCTCTTGAATAGATAAACCTTAATTATAATTTCACTAAAATATGAGCTTCTTAATGCTCAGAAGTCTTCAAAAGAAATGAATTAGTGATCTAGTTGAATAATTTTGTCATTAACAGTAGGTAAGTATAAAATCTCATTTAAAATATTCCATCAAAAGAAAACTGCAACAAAATTCTCAGATTGTTATATTATGTGTTGCGCATATATACCAAGATGAAAGTATATGGATACATTTTCAAATTGCATCTTTCATTATCAGATTATATTTAAAGCAATTCAACAATGTGATAGGTGTTTCTAATTCTCTTTAGCTTCTAGTAGATTTTTATCAGCTAAAGTGACATTCAAAATTCAAATATAATAAGTAAAGACAGAACTAGAAGGAACAAATATACCAGAAAAGAAGAATTTTGTTAATTGCATTTCTATTTTCTTATCACTACTAAAACAACAACATTGTATAATTTAATTATAGAGTGAGATTATTAGTTCAGATACCTTAGGTGCTGTGGAAGCAAACATTCATTCTACAATTTAGACCTCACTTAATTATCATGTATATATACAGGTTTCCATTATTTCCAATAGTGATTTTCTTTTTTCATATTTTCACTTGCTTTATACGGTTTCTTTGTGAATGAATCTGCAGTGATCACAAACACATATTAATTGGACTAAAAATTACAGCCTGTCTTTAGATGTTACTGATCCTGTTTTAGATATGAGAGGCCCATCAGCATTTACACAGTATTTTCTTTCTTGATTACTTTTAGTGTTATGCAAGATACCAAACAAAAAGTATATATGTACACATATATAAACATATATATACACATATATGTTATACACAAAATATAAATACATATCACAAATATATAAAATTATTACTACTTAAAATATTTTTAACTATAAAGGGGATATATTTTCATTTCACATCTTGTTTTATATAATTTAATTAGATAAAAATCAATATTCAAATATGTATACAAATATTTATAATATCAAAATGTAAATAGGCATACTCTAATGTACTTGCTAAATAAATTCATTATGGAAGTAATGTCAAGTCAACATACATTACTGAGGGTCTCTCATGTTCTGGGAACTGTGCTAGGCTTAGGGGCTATGTCCAGGAAGAAGACAAATGTGATATTTACCATCATGTTGTTTATAGTCTAATGAGTTTCCTGTAATATCAGTACCTCCTTTCAATTCAGTTGTTTAGTAAGCATTACACTATGGTAGATTTTCAAGACAGAACATGGAAAAAAGCATATGTATATGCTTAACTCATAAATATTATAGCATAACAGGAGATAGGGGATGAGTATATATAAAATAAATCAGTTTAATAGGTTATGCATGTTAAGAAAAATTATACAAGTGAGTAAGAAAGGTAGAATATAATGAAGGTCATGTATTTTTAAAAGAAGTCAAAGGAAGCCTCAATGAGCAGGTGAAACATGAGCAAACATTGGTGAAAAGGATAGAATGAATCATGGATATCTGAAGGAAGAGTCAATAGCCAATACAAAGGCCTAGAGACAAGAGGAACTCTGGGAATCCAGAAAATTAGTGAAGTCCACATGAACAGAAATAACATTAAGGGAGAATATAGAATTAGAACACTTTACAGACACAAAGCAGCCCAACATACATATATCGCCTTTTAGACAATTGTACAGACTTTCATTTTGCTATAAACAAATAGAGAATCTTAAGATGGGAACAAGGTGCAACATACATTAATAAATGATAACTGTGGAAACAGTGCTGAGGATTGACTGTGGGACCAAAATTGTTAAAACAGTTAGGTCAGTTAGTAGAATTTTGCAACTCTCCAGGTGAAATGTTATTGTTTTCCCCAGTTGAAAACAACAGTACAAGGGTAAATGGATACATTCCATTAATTATGTTTTTAAGAGTCAGCTCAATCTGTTGACATAGTAGATGTAGGATGTAATAGTAAGGAAACTCTAAAGACAACTTAAAGATGTTTAATGATGGGACACAGTGGGGCATGCATGTAATTCTAGTTACTTGGGAGGCTGAGAAAGGAAGATGGAGAGTTGGAGGCCAGAGGTAGCTTGTGCAACTTAATGAGACACTATCTCAGAGTTTAAAATTAAAAATCAGTATTTAAAACTAAAAAATGGGGCTTATAGTGAAGTTCAGTGGTAGAACACTTGTTTAGCATGTGTGAAGCCCTGAGTTCAACAGACCAATACTGAAAACTAAAAGGATGTTTAATCACAACAGAAATGATGGATTATCACAATCTAAAATGGAAAAGCCTGCAGCTGTAGCCCTGTGGCATTTGATCCATCAGATCTTGGAAGCTAAGCAGGGTTGGGTCTGATTAGTACTTGGATGGGAGACCACCTGGGAATGCTAGGTACTGTAGACTTGGGAGAAGGACCTGGCAACCCACTCCCAAAAATCAACCTGCCGTTGAAAACCCTATGAACAGCAGAGAAGTACTAACAATAGTGTTTTGCCTGATCATTAGGAGTCCGATACCAACTCGACAGCACCTAACAACAACAACAACAACATGGAAAAGTCATTGAAAACCCTGTGAAGAGCAGAGAAACATGACAATAGTGTTTTGTCTGTTGTACATCCACTGTGAGTTGGACATCAACTTGACAACACCTAACAACAACAAGGTAGAGAAAATGGCAGGTGGAACAGGATGAATGAGATGATTGGAAATTTAGATTTGGACATACTAATTTAAAGAAAGTAAAATAAAGATATTGAATAGAAATTTAGGTGATAAGTTGAATTGTAGTGATTTCCTTTGAGACTAAAGTATTTTATTCAAGAGTTAGAAAAATTGAAAAAGGGAGTAAGTAGAAATAGAGAAATCCAAGGACTCAGAGCAGGGATGTTCCCTGTATGTTGAGGAATGAAGGCAAAGAGGTGAGAAATACATGGAAAGGAAAAAAGAAAGAAGCAAAGAAGGGAAAGAGGAAATGAAGAAAGGGAAAGAGGGAGAAGAAAAAGAAAGAAAAAGAAAGAAAGAGACAGAGAGAGAGAAAGAAAGGAAGGAAGGAAAGGAAAAAAGGAGAAAAGAAAAGAAAGAAAGAGGAAGGAAGAAAGAAAAGAAGGAAGGAAGGGAGGGAAGGCAATATGGAAAGAAAAAAGGCAAGGTAGTGTGTTTTTTTAGAAGTACAGATAAAAACCTAGAATAGGTAAAAGTGGTTTCTGTGGTTTAGTAGAGTATAAAAGGACGGAAATTAGAGAAAGTCAACACACTTCTGTATTTCTGTAATTTTATTAAGAGTAATTCTGTAATTTTGTTAAAAGTACTCCTGTAATTTTATTCGAATAATTCTGACCTCTTAATGAAAGGTAAAGTACAGACCGCCTCACTTATAGCGACTCTGAGTTGGACAGGACTCAGTGGCACCTAACAACAACAGATGCCTCACTGGTTCAAAAACAGGATATATATATATATATATGAACATTATATATGTAAAAAGTAATTTAGAGTTACTGAGAATTTTATTATGCAAATAATCAATGAAAACATTTTATCTCAACTTCTGCCACTTACATATTAAAATATTTTGTTTCTTCACTTAGAGCTTTACCTATCTTTTATAACCATGAAATTGTCCTCAGCCAACGCTGCATGTGAACACTTCTGTCCATTTTATGCCAGCTTTTCTTAGGCTCAACTTTTTCTTTGGGTTCCAAAATGCTGCAGGGCAAATATTTATAGACTCCCTTTGTTGCTCTCATTCTTTTTCTGAGTTCTAGCTACACACTGGAACTATATCTAATCAGCAGGAGAAGCAGCATTTTTATTAGCTTCAAGGCTACAAAAAAGCCCCTCAATAGCAAAAGTGTTTCTTTTAGTTCTGTGATTTCCTGTTTCCTTGAATTTTCTATCTGTTTATAAGTTTTGAAGCAGGAGGATGCGCATATACCAGAGACACAGAGGAGAGTTTTGCAAAGCTTTAGAAAACAACATGATTATTTTAGAGACAAGCCTACACAGGAAGAAAAGAAAGAAAAACACATATGCCACAGTAGTCTTTAAGAATTAAAAAAGTAATGGATTAAAACAATTTTCACATGACACAAAGTTTCCACGATGTCAAATTCATAGACATCAAACACTAAAAGGACAAAATTATATTTTATGCTTTTTAGTAAAGAAGCATCATTAGCAAAGTCAATAAGGTAAATAATTAAATTAACTGTGGAAAGAAAAATTCAATACATAAAAGATAATTATAGAATAAACATGATTTAATTTGATGCATCAAAGCAATAGTAATGCAATATACTCTATAGCAGGAAGCATTACCTAGTTGCTTCAGTATGTATACCCAGGACCTACCACGAAAGTGTAAAATAGGAACACCAAATATTTAATAAGTAAATAAACTATAGAAAGAAGATTTTCTCAACAGTTCTTTCTGTTCATTGTCATTTTTATTTAATAACTTGAGAAATCATGGGACTCTTAAGTCTTTGTCTTTTATAAATTAATAACTTTCCCCACAAACCAGTCACTAACTTATGCTTCAGAGATCAAATGCCATAAGATGGATCATATCAGAAAGTCTCCTTTGATGATACAAATTTTGAACAAATGTAATATAACAGATTATACAAGAAAAGAAATAAAAATAATTAAATATGTATACTGTTTATATTAATATAATTTCACCTTAAATGTTTTAATTGATAAAATCATTTTTGACTTGAAGTTTAAAATGAAGTGCAACATAATGCTTTCTTCCTATCCATTTTTACATTCTCCTCATAGTTTTGAATAATATAAAGTTAGTATTAACATAATGTTCATAATTAATTTAGATAAGCTATTAATCATAAACAGCCTGTATCATTAATACTTGTTTTCTTTGTTGTTAATTAAACCCCAATCAAGCACTAATTGCAATTATTCAAGAGAATGCTCAGTATCTTTATACTTTATTTCAGTAGAGAAAATGTTTATGAGTGGCAAGTTTCTTTAAAATGATAATGTGAATACTGTAAAATATTGAAAAAATTGGATGAATCAAAATGTTTTTGCCTAAATAGGGTGCACTGCCGATATAAGGCGGGAGGATCACAAGTTTGAAGCCAGAGGTGACAAATACTACTTAGGAGAACCTGCCTCAAAATTAAAAACTAAAAAAAGATGGGGGCTGAGGGTGTGGCTCCGTGGGTAGAGTACGTACATAGAATGTACCAAGTCTTGGATTCAACCTCTCAGTATGTTGTTGCTGTTGCTAGGTGACATTAAATTGGGCCTGATTCATAGTGAACCTCATAGGGTTTTCAATAGCTGATTGTTTTTTGGGATTGCTTCACAAGTGGATTGCCACATCCTTCTCCCATTTTGCAGTGCTGGGGACCAAACCCAGGTCCTCAGAGACTGTGGAGCAGCACTCTGCGAACTGAGCTAAACCCTAGACCACACACATACACATACAAACATATATACACACATATATACACATATACATATGTGTATATACACATATGTGTATATACACATATACACATGTGTATATATGTGTACATTATATAAAGGTTACTATGAGTTAAACTCAAAGACACCTAACAACATATATATATATATATACCCAAAATACATATATGTACATATACACATACATATATACATATATAGCACATAAATTATTATAGGCCATTTTAGTAATGAGTTTCAGTGTCTTCTAAATTATCAATATTATTTATCAATTTTGTAACCACTAAAGATATCCAACATGATTAATTGAAATGAGGTGAAAATTCTCTTATTTATATAATTCACCTCTTTTTTTAGAAAGATTATGTTAATTTCTCTTAGAATACTACTATGCTTTTTCAACTTATGTTTTGTAGCAATGAATAACTCATCTTCTCACCAAGATCTGTACTTTCTTACCAAACTTTTAAAAACCTTCTAATTTATAATTGTTGTTATTGTTGTTAGGTACCATGGGAAAGGTCTGACTCATTTATTATAAGCATTACTAACAACCTGCATTATGCAGATGACACAACTCTGCTTGCTGAAAGTGAAGAGGATTTAAAACATTTACTGATGAAGATCAAAGATCATAGCCTTCAACATGGATTGTGACTACACATCAACAAAACAAAAATCCTTACTACTGGGTCAGTATGCAACTTCACAATAAATGGAGAAAAGAGTGAGGTTGTCCATGATTTTGCTTTGCTGACTCTATAATCATCACCCAGGTGAACAGTGGTCAAGAAATCAAAAGACACATTGCTCTAGGAAAAGCTGTGGCAAAAGATCTCCTCAGAGTATTGAAAAGTTAAGATGTCAGCCAGGCGCGGAGGCGCACGCCTGCAATGCCAGCGGCTTGGGAGGTGGAGGTGGGAGGATCGCAAGTTCGAGACCAGGGGCAGTCTGCGTAATTTAGGGAGACCCTGTCTCTAAAAGTAAAAAAAAAATGGGCTGAGGGTGCAGTTCAGTGGTCCAGCACTTGCAGAGCATGCAGGCGCGAGGCCCTGGGTTCAACCCCCAGTACCAAAAAAAAAAAAAAAAAAAGAAGAAAAAAAAAAAAGAAAAGTTAAGATGTCACATTGAAGACGAAGGTGCTCCTGACTCATGCCATGGTATTTTCAGTCACATCATATGTTTGTGAAAGCTGGACACTGAACAAGAGAAACAGAAAAACAATTGATGCTTTTGAATTGTGGTGCTGGAGACGTCTATTGAATATACCGTGGACTGCCAAAAGAAGCAACAAATTTGTCCTAGAAGTGTAACCAGAATGCTCCTTGGAAGCAAGGATGTCTAGACTGTGTCTTATATATTTTGAACATGTAGTCAAGAAAGACCAATCCCTGGAGAAAGACATCATGTTTGGGAGAGTGGTAGATCAACAAAAAAGAAAAAGGAAAACTCTCCACCAGATGAATTGACACAGTGTCTGCAACAATGGGCTTAAACATAAATAAGATCATGTGCCTGGTACAGAATGGGGAAGTACATAGGTTCTGCTGTACATAGGTTCCCTATGAGTTAGACTCAACTTGGTGACACCTAACAATAACATTGAAGTTAGTCCCTATGAATTTGAAGTAGATCTATTTTCTTAGCATACTGGGAGGACAAATCTTAAAATGATATTATGAACACTTTATTCCATTCCCACAAAGAGTAATATAGGCTGAAAAATTATACACAGATAGGTTTTCTCCCAGTCCATAGATAAGATGGAAGAATAGAAATTCTCTGGCCATCCAAAGATGATTTTGCTACTTTTCAAAATTCCATCAGAGATATAGCTAATAATATATAGATGCAGTGATACCCAGATATTTAAGGCATTATTGGACACTGATGCTCAAATAATACTAATTTCTCAGAATTTTAGAACATATATATGGTAAGGGGGTCAAAATGTGCTTAACGATACCAGTTACAAAATGATATTTTGATTGGGATGCAGTGGCACATGCCTATAATCCCAGCTACTCAGGAGGCAGAAGCAAGAGAATATTGAGTTTGAGGCCAGAGGCAGCCTGCATCACTTAGTAAGACCCTGAACCAAAATTAAAAATGAAAACTATGGTAGAGCACTTGCAAAGTATATGTCATGCCCTGGGTTCAACACCCAAATACCACCACCACCACCAACAACAACAACAACAACAACAATAATAATAATAATGTTTTTATTATTATTTTGAGCTAATTCTACCATATGGTAGGCTTGATCTGGTGTGTTACTCAAATCACATGTATTTACTCATATCTTATCTATGTTATTGCAAAAAATATTTTTTTACAAACTACAAGAAAACCCACTATACCATCCTGACACAAAAGTAATGGTTATAATAGTAGAAAAAGTCAAGTAGAAGGATTTGGACCTCCCATTTCCTACCAAAATAATAAATTGCAAATCATTTCCAATCCTATAACTTTAACAGACTTACAATAATTAGTGTCATATTGAAGGATTATAGGGTTCAAGCATATTGATTTTTATCACATCTACATGTCAGTTCTCTAGTATGAGGGATGGATTGTGTTTGAGAATGGCAGAATATTGTTTTAAGATTAATCATCTGCAAATGCAATTAAGTCTCTTATTTGTGAGGGGAACTTATTGTTTGAGCAAGTCAAACCATCCCTAGCAATCAGTTTGTACTTATTAGTATGGAAAATACTGTTGTCTTTAGTGCAAGGAACACAAAACATCATAAACTATTAGTTTTATCTTAAATAATAGCAATTTGCCCCCTTGACTCAAAATTCACCTGACTATATTGTAAATTCACAGTACCTTTCTCATATCAAGGTTATAAAAATATTACTAGAGTTATTTAGGATAAATTATCCTATTTGAATATATAGATCAGTTCCTAATTGCTGTGATAAAATACAGCTGTACTAGACGTCTGTCATAAAAGTTTATTACCTGCTACCCTGATAAAATTTCTAGTTGTTTATTTGCCAGAGAAATGCTAGAAATCCCCTTCAAAATGAAGGACAGTTCTATATTCTGCACCCTCTACCACTAAAAAGGTAGAATATAGCAGGTGACTTTGCCAAATTTTTGAAAGCAAAGTATTTCTGGCACTTTCACTCACTGCAACCACATTGCCACTCAGAATTTATGGCTCAGAATATCAAAATGTCTGTGAGGGACAGGGGACATTGAAAGGAGGCTGTAGAAATCTCTCCCTGAAGAATAACAATGGCATTCACTGGGTTTCAGAGCCAAACCGTGTAGAAAATAACTATTCTGCTTTTGATAAATAAGTCTTAAGGCCAGTCAGGGTGGAGCACACCTGTAATCCCAGCCCTCAGCAGACTGACGTAGGAGGTCATAAATTTGAGTTTAGCCTGATCTCACCCAAAAGCTCAAGTCTAGCTTGAACTGTATAGCAAAACTGTGTTCCCATTACAGAAAAGACAAACAACTAAAAAGCAAGTCTTAGATTAATAGTTAGACTCAAAATGTTCATGAGTAAACATGGTATAGTACTAGCCATGGTATTAGAGCTACTTGGAGAGTATATGATATATCTAGTATATTTTGAATAATCCCACATGTATTCCATTGGTACACAATAAGTCACACAAGTCACCTTCCTGCTCTTCCATGTGATTTCAAAGGAATTATCTACGATTGTTGTTGTTAGGTGCCATCGAGTCGTGTCCAACTGTTAGTGACCCTCATAGGGTTTTCAATGGTTGTTTCGGGATTTCTTAGGGAGTGGATTACCACATCCTTCTCCTGTCTTTGCAGCGCTGAGAATCACACTTGGAACCTCAGAGAGTGCACAGCAACACTCTACCAACTGAGCTAAATCCCAGGTCCTATCTATGATTAGTTATTTAAAAATAATTTAAAATTAATATTTTAATTTTAAAAAAGACTAGTATCTGTATCATATATTATTCTTCATGACATTGAAAATATTTGAAAGAAGACTGTTGCTTTGGTTTAATTCAATTCAAAGGTACCTATAAATGATAAAGGTATAAATTTCAGCAGAGTATATTATTGTTAATTTTTCTGGAAGAAAGAGAGATAAAGGAAAGTACCCACATAAATGCATCAAAAGTGACTAGAGGTTGAAAATGAGATCATGGAAGAAATGAAGTTGGAGAATTAGTACAAAGAACATTGTGGAAGATTTTGAGAGAAAATTATTCATAACAGGTTTGATTTGGAGGAATATCTTTTGAACCAAGTGAATTCTTTCCATAAAACTCCACTACACGAATCAATCAAGTGTAAAAGTATTATTGATCATCCTCTGCTCCTAAATTGTTTGATAGGCCCATGAACAATGTAGGAAGAATGGTAACAAAGGAGATTGTGCATGGAACACTCAATACCAGGAGTTTAGTTATCAGAACTTCTCAGTGCTCAAGTTGTCAGTGGCAAGGAACAAACTGCCCACCTCACATGGCCCCATAAAACAGAGTTAACAAGCAAAGCATTTGGTAGCAAATGTATTATATTGAACCTTTCCTTCAGTTCTCATGGGAAGATATAGTACATATAAATTGGATTTTTAATCTGCTATTCCAATTATCACTTTATAGTTCCCTGCCCCAAAGTTGGGGAGTTTGTTTATAAGTCATGTAGCATCAAATTGGTATGACTATTGACTTCTTCCAAGTTGATTTCTTCATTCACACACTTGATTCTTCAGTCTTCCCATCTCTCTCTGGCATCTACTCTCTAGATTCTTTCTACATGCCTTGTGATTTTCATCATCTAACAGTTTCTATGTATTTGGTCTTCTTCAAATATGAGCGTTTTTCTAGGAGAATTGGATCAGTACTCCAGAAGCATGCACTCCAAGAAGTCTAAGTGGAAGCCACAGTCTTGGTAAGAAAAAATCAGAGGAGCCTCATTATTGTGTTAGCTTTTTCTAGTACATAATCAAATCATCAAGGATAGTCTGATTAAAGTGGAGGAAAGGGATACACACAACCTCTAAACAGTAAAATGGTTTCCACATGCCAGAAAGTAAGAAACTATTTGTGGGCACCTGAAAAGTGAACAACTTTGGTGAATATTTTCCGGCCAGTAATGCCACATTAGTCACTACAATGATATCCCTACAAAATTCACTTCTCTCAGAGATATTGCTGTTGTTACATATGAAATATTCAGAAGATAACTTCATTACAATGAGGAATGGATTCCTGAAGACACAGTTATGGTTTCAGAATGATAAAATTCCTTCCAAAAGTGAGATTATATCCCTCAAAAAATGAGATAGGACAGACTGAAACTATTTATAAATATATGGTGAGCTTATAGAATTATAGAATTAGAATGGATATGTACCCATACCAAGGAATGGGAATTAAAATGATGTTTCTCACTATTACATCTACTGATTCCATCATGAACACTTTCTCTAAAACTCTACTTCATTTTCAAAGATTAAGATTAAGAGGGCATTAGTGTCTCACGCATCAAGTCTGTTCTTGAGAGGGACTTTGAACTCAGGATATACTCAAGTTTATACCTTATCTCCCACATATTCATTCTAATTTTGTTCAGTTTCAGTTGAAAGTGCATATGAAGTTGATGGTCTGATTCGCAAATCAGTATCTGATTCTTTCCTGACTTCTCATACTGATCTTATCCATCATCACTTTTCACAAAAGTTGTCAATTTGGTTCTTGTATGTTCCATCTGTGTATAACCTCTACTTATGTTGGTGAAAATATGTATTTGCAAAGAAAAGGTTGTTTGTCTGACAAAATTCTACCATATGATCTCCAGAATTATTTCTGTCATCAATGCCATATTTTCCAACTAATGAAACTTCATTGTTTACAACATTTCAGTTCCAATCACCAGTAATTATAAGTGTGTCCTGATTGCATGTTTGATCAATTTCAGATTGCATAAGCTGTTAAAAGCCTTTGCTTTCTTCATTTGTGGCACTAATGGTAGGTGCATATTTGAATTATAGTCTTATTAACTGGCCTTCCTTTTAAGTGTATAGATATTAATATATCACTGAGAACATTGTACTTCAGGACAGATTTGAAATGTTCTTTTTGATGATGAATGCAAACCCCTTTCTCTTTCTCTTTACAGTTATAGTAGACCATATGATAATCTGATTCAAAATGGCTCATACCAGTCCGTTTTACCTCACTGATGTCTAGAATATCTACGCTTGTGCATTCCATCTCCCTTTTGACAATTACTTATTTTCTTAGATTCCATGTTCCAATTCTTACTGGATGTTTATCATTGTTCCTTCTCATTTTGAGTTATGTCACCTCAGTCAATGGAGGTTCCTGGGACTTCATTCCCTTCCTGTGATTTAGGTCAACTCCATTTTGAAGGGGCTGGGTATGGTCAGTTGGTAGAGTGCTGTTCTGCACTCTCTGAGGCCTTGGGTTCAATCTCTAGCACCTCAAAATTGGGGAGAAGAACCTGGCACCCACTGCTGAAACAATCCCAAAACAAGCAGCCATTGAAAACCCTATGACTAGCAGAAGAGCACTGACAATAGTCCTGGGCATGGCACAGTTTCAAGGACTGTACCATTCTATTGTATATAAAGTCATTATGAGTTGGACCCAACTCAACAGTACCAAACAACAACATCTACTTTGAGGAGACAACTCTTCCCCAATTGTCTTTTGAGAGCCTTCTAACCTGGGGGCTCATTTTCTGACACTACATCTGAGAGTGTTTCTTTGCTATTCATAGGCTCTGATACATGTACTTGAATGCTGAGCAGTTAAAGTAAAAGGAAGACATGACAAAGTTAAACAACTAAATGGAAAGTTTCAAATGGCCACTTGAGAAGACAAAACCAAATATTATAATGACATGTGCAAAGAGCTGGAGATAGAAAACCAAAAGGGATGAATATGCTCTGTTTTTCTCAAGCTTAAAGAACTGAGGAAAATATTCAAGCTTCAAGTGGCAACAATGAAAGATTCTACAGAGAAAATATGGAACAAAGTATGAAAAACATCAAAAGAAGATGGAAGGAATACAGAGAAGCATTAGACCAAAAAAAAAAAAAATTGGTAGATGATCAGCCATTTCAAGAGGTTGCATATAATCAGGAACCAATGGTACTGAAAAATGAAGTAGAACCTACCTTGAAGGAATTGGCAAAACACAAGGATCCAGGAATTGATGGACTACCAATTGAGATGTTTCAACAAACATATTTGGCACTAGGGGTACTCACTTGTATATATCAAGAGATTTGGAAAACAGCTATCGACCTACTGACTGGAAGAAGTCCCTATTTGTGCCTATTTCCAAGAAAGGGGATCCAATTAAATGCAGAAATTATAGAATGATATCATTAGCTCTTGAAAGTTAAATTTTTCTGAAGATTATTCAAAAGCAACAGCAGCAGCATATTAAAAATAAACTGCCACAAAATCAAGCTGGATTCAGAAAAGGGTGTGGAACCAGAGACGTCATTGATGGTGTCACATGGATATTAGCCATAAACAGAGAATACCAGGAAGATGTGTATCTCTGTTTTATTGTCTTTTCAAAAGCATTTGACTATGTGAATCACAACAAATTATGGTTAACATTGTGAAAACTGGGAATACCAGAACATGTAATTGTACCCATGAGGAATATGTACAAGGAACAGGAAGCAGTCATTTGAACAAAATAAGGAGACACTGCTTGGTTTAGGAAAAGTGAATGGCAGCATTATCACCTTTCATGATATCTCTTCAATATGTATGCTGAGCAAATAATCCAAGAAACTGGACTATTTAAAGAAGACCTTGGCATTAGCATTGGAGAAAGTCTCATTAACAACCTATATTATGCAGATGACATAATTTTGCTTCCTGAAACTGAACCTTTGAAGTATTTACTGATGAAGATAAAAAAAATACAGCCTTTATTATGGATTGTGCCTCAACATCCAGAAAACAAAAACACAACCAGTTTACTCTCTCAGCAACTTTGAAATATTCAGTATCCTATTATGTGAAATATAGTAGTATATTGAACATTTCAAACATTCCTCCTTTAAGTTGATTTTCTCCAGTATTTTTTCAGTGATGGAAAGCTAACACAGAACTCTGTTTGATCAATATATCCAAATTCCCTCTTCCATCCACTCCATGCTAAACATTTGTGTTAGTCAGGTCATTTGACACTATGGCAAAGAAACTGACTGTAATAAACTTATAACAGGAATGTTTTATTAGGGCTCACAATTAGAGGATGTCAATCCAAAAATGGCAAAAGGCATGGTGGAGCAGCAGGTTGTAGGGGCCATGCACAGAACTTAATGCTATGACTGATCAGGAGCAGACAGCAAAAGACAGCTTAATTCACTTGGAGATCAGGGTACAACCTCCAAAGGCCTGCCCCAGGGATCCACTTCTGTAAAGCTAGAATTTGGCTACAAAATTTTCTATAGCCTCCTTAGCCACCAGCTGGGGACCAAATGTTCAAACACATGACCTTTGAGGGACAGTTTAGATGCAAACCATGACATCACCATTTTTTTCTTGATTCTATGAATTTGTTTTACACTCAAAAAAAAAGAACATAGAGTGTCTGTCTTTCTCTGCCTGGATTATTTTCATGTTTTCCAATTGTAACCTAAAATCAATTTCTGCTTCAAGAGACAGAAAATCATCTTTTATAAACTCATATTCACAAAGACTTCTACCTTTTAAGTATACTATCTAACATAATTAAAGTAAATGTAAATTAGGAATTATTGGTATCTTTTAAATATGTTTTCTATATTAATGTTTGTTGTGGTTAATCTAACTTGTTGCATTGAGAGATGCCCAAGAGATTATGAAAGCATACTGACTGTGCTTCTGAGGTTGTTTACAGAGATAATCAGTATGGAGGAAAGCAACTGAGGGAAAAAGATCCACCCTGAATATATCCCTTATGCACCATCCATCATTTTAGGGACCTGGATAGAACAAAAAAGTAGAAGGAAGAGGACAGCCAGTGAGTGCAAGCCCCATTCTTCCTGAGGAAGTGTATCTGTTGCTGTGATTATTGTACATGGACGTCAAACTCCAGCTGCTTCAGCCATTCAACATGGATGCATACCAGTGACTCTTCAGGGAGCATCCAAGTTCTTCAGCCTTGCACTGAGGCTATAACATTGATTCTTCTAATCTGAAGACAATTTCTTGGGTATAGTAGCTACCTGGTTCTCTGACTGTCCAGCATGCAGATCCTAATTGTGGGGCTATTCAGCTTCCAATCCTATAAATCCTGTAAACCAATAAAATAAATTACCTTTTAAAATTTCACATACACCTGTGTGTGTTTGTGTGTTGGTATCCTATTAATTTTGTTCCTCTAGGGAACTTTAACTAATACAATGTGATTACTCTTTATCACTCACAGGATAAATATCTCATCATATGTCTACCCTATTAAAACTAAGACTTAAATTTTTCTGAAGATAGTGGAATTATATCAATTTTTATGAAATATAACTGAACACTGTCTTTTCCATTATGGAAAAATAGATGTTCATTGCTATTACCTGTGAAAGAAATGTAGGTACTTTATAGAATACCAAATAGGTATTGATCTCTAGGAGTATTATGAAGAATATAAGAATTGGTTTTATACCAGTGTTCCTTTACCTTACAGCATTGGCATTATATTTGGCCATAACATATTAGATAGTCCCTAGATATCATTTTTATATTGTTCAAGGATAATGATACTTACTGAACACTTATACACACATATTGATAACTATGTGCCTTCAGATGATGCAGTAGTCAAAATATTTCCCAAGGACTTAGGTTAAGCATAACCTTTACATTGGAAATTTCACCCTACTGTTAAGAAGAAGGTCCCTATGTCTTTGGGGTTCTTGACAGGAAAGAATTATCATTTTTAATAATTTTCACTTAAACTTGAAAAAATCACTTGTACTGCAAAGAAAAATTAAATATAAGATTAATAATTGACAATAAGTACTGTTCAACTCTTAAATATATTACTATTTTAGTAGCAAATTCTGTCTATAGTTAAGAACTTCATGTTTTTGCAATCCAAAATATGTAAAACAATACTTTACACATCAGGGAAGTCAAGATTTACCTCAATTTAGCAATTGCATAATATATGCATATTTTAAAACATTTACATGATAAACATGCACATGAGAATGTGCAATATTTTTCAAACACTGTTTAGAAGGAATCTTTGTAAAAATAGATAATGCATATTTAGGCACTTTTAAATTAGAGTTAGTTTATGATAAAAAATGTTAAATGCAATACTTATTTCAAAATTGACAATTCTCCTTACTGGTTTGTTTTAATATGTCTTTTTTTTTTAAGTGCTTTAAGACTAGGCTGCATCCCTAGCCCCAATTTTTATTTTAATTTTTTTATTTTGAGACAGAATCTCAATAAGCTGCTTGTGTAACTTATTAACTTATTAACACAAGCAGCCTCTGACCTCCAACTCATGATCTTCCTGCCTCAGCCTCCTAAGTCACTGGGAGTAGAGCCATGTGCCACAACCTCAGGCTATTTTTGTTTATATTTTAAGAATATAGCAGTATATTTTTGTTGCACATTCTAACAATATAGCAGTGCTCTATGAAAATGTTCCTATTTGGAACATTTTATTTCTTCTCCAAATGATAATTCCTCTTCTAGACTATTTTGTCAAGTTGTTCATAATATTCTCAATCTGAAGTAACTGTTTCTTTATCTGGTAAACTTCACATTTTTCAAATATATATATCATTTAAATTCTGATGAAATATGTATCAGCATAATTTCACATATTGGCAATGAATGACTGGACAAGAAGATGTGTGTGTTGGGAATTTTTAAAATAATATCTCTCAGCTAGGGTCCCTCATGACAGCTTGAGGGGCTGACCCCTAGTTGACCCCAGGGCTCACTTCACTCACTCAAAACAGCCCCCCCCATCGAGTGAGCAAAGATGGCTCCAGGCCAGCTTGACCAGCCTCAACCACCATAATTTTGATTGGCTCCCCTCACCACTGTGCAGGTAGTAACTGTCTCTACCTGGCAGTTATGTCCGTTTGCCCCCTGTACCTGCCAGCTGTGTGCCCCGATTGGCTGTATCCCACCATGTGACCCTTCCAGGACCCTATAAAAGCAGGGCTCCTGGACCCCATCTTCACCCCTGATTCCCTGTAGCACCACCGATCCTGACCTCTCTGACCATCTCCTGAACCTCAGCACCTGGACCAGCGCTCCCTACTCCTGCAAGACCATCTAGCAAGCCGGCGAGATCAAGCCCAGGGGCCCCGAAGAGCCCAAGGCATCTAGCAAGCCACGAAGAGCCTCCCAACTCCTCCCATCCTTGGGAAGGAGGGGGGTAAAGAAGGCGAGCCAAGAGAGTCAAGACTATCGGACCTCAACTGGACACCAGCGGCTGTGGCTGTGCCTTTAAGGCTGAGCTGTACCAGCACTTAGCCTGCAGCATTCTATGCTGCAGGCATAGAGCCAGCACTTAAAGGGATAGAGCCTTGCTCTATAGGGGCTGCCTGCTCCTTGCTCTCCATAAGGGGAGCACCCCAATAAGCCTTCCCTGTTCTTCTCCAACCATCTGAAGGTCTCCCGAGGTCCTTCTTTCCCGACACCGGTCACGTGTTTATGTTGAGGGTTTGGCCCTAACTTTAGCCGGGCTAGAGCCAAAAACCCCAACATGTGTGTATATATCTATTTATATCCTACATACATATCTGTATTTTGTATGATGTACTTGCTAATTATTAACATATGCATGCAACAATGAATGAATGAATCCTACTGTTGTAAGGATAAAGTTTCTGTTTTGTTTTTTCTTTTGATGTGCCAGTAAATTTAGCAAGGTTTCTGACTCAATAGTTTCTGTAACTGTTTGATAAATGAATGATTATTCATTATTGGAATATATGAACACCACCCTTCATTCATTTTTGTTGTTAGGTGCCGTCGAGTCGGTATCCGACTCATAGAGAACTTCATAGGGTTTTCAATGGCTGACTGTTTCGGGATTGCCTTGGGAGTGGATTGCCAGGCCCTTCTCCCTCATTCATTTTTAGTGTTCAATAAATTCTCATGAAAAAAACAGTGTGCAAAAATGTGGTCATATAACATTAAGAGCGGAACTATTGTTTTTTAAAATATACCTATGTAGTGAGCTAGCCAGTCCCCAATTTTAGAGAGAAAGTTGTAAGTTCAGAGTCAATGACAAGCTAAGTTTAGTACTAAGAGTTGGCTGTCAGTTTCACTTTTAAAATTTAGAGGAATATGTCTGAATGGGAATTCCAATGGTAGGCATTATAGCAATAAGTTGGTTACCTAGCACATGTTCAATACACTAACTTCTAGATCCCTGCATATCAGCCATTGACTCCTTTATTTCTTCAGTGTTCTCTATTTTACTTTCCTTGTATATTATATGCATTTCTCAGCAACCAACAAGGGCAGAATTTAGTTTAGGCTCATTTAAGAATTGAAATTGTGAAGGGGTCAGAATATATAGATATTTTGTCCTTCTAATTATACATAGTTAAAATTCTTTAAAAAGTATGGCTGCATTGGCAGATCAGAAAAATTACACATTTATGATTTTGTCTTAGCTATTTCTGATATAAAATAACACTAACTTCAAAAATTAAAATTACAATGCTTGTGAGCATTCTTCAAACTTCCTTTGTCTAACTTCCCTTTTCTTTCCATTTGACATATAAATTATCAGTCCTACAGAGCAAGAGTCTTACCAAGGTAGGTCCAATAGCAAAAGGTAAAAATGCACTGTTTTATTTGTAAATGTTGTATTTTATTGCTGGAAATAAATAGACATAAAATAAATGCTGACAAATTTGCATTAGTTTTCATTTCACTAAATGACATTCACCAAAATGAGTTTATAAAACAAAGTGATTTAAATTTCATAACTTAATTTAGATGAATATTCAAGGATAGCTAATAGCTCAGCTTCTTAATAAGCATGAGAATGTTGGTTTTAACAAATCTAACAATGGCATGATATGGCAGGCTGTTTGCTGGCCAATCACCCAAGTATAATACTAATATTCAGTTGATTAAAGACATTTAAATTTTTATAAGCATAGTAAAAGGATAACTTAAAGTTTTCCTTTTAATGTGTTTTTAATAATGGAAAAATCATGTCCATGTTTACACTGAGTATGCATAATCAATTTCTCTCAAGTGAAATTTTGTTATTTATACATATGGCAATATCTCTATCATTATTTCTATATCATATCTATTTAGGTTTCATATTTTACACCAAGAAACATGTTAAGCAAAATTATGCATGCTTGATCATAAATTCTTATTAAAGAAAGAGCCTTTTAAGAACAGGCAAAAAACCAAATGACTTATAGGTACTAAATATCTAACATGACAAAGTTTGCTACATATAGACATTTGTTGTTGTTAGGTGTCGTCCAGTTGATGTCCAACTCATAGTGACCCTATGTACATTAGGAAAAACACTATTGTCATTACTTCTCTGCTATTCATAGGATTTTTAATGACTGATTGTTTTTTGGGAGTGGGTTGCTGGGTCCTTCTCCCAAGCCTATGGCACCTGGTGTCCCCAGGCAGTCTCCCATTCAAGTACTAACCAGACCTGACCCTGTTTAGCTTCCAAGATCTGTCAGGATAGGACAGCACAGTGGTACTGCTGCAAGCATACAGACATTAGATGTTTAATGATATCTAAATTCTTCTTCAGCTACCCTGTGACATTTTTCTAGCTTAATATTTAGATAAGAGATTGAATTATTGCCTATTATTTTTATTCTACTTTATTTAGTTGTTATTCATGGAGACATTGAACTTTTAATACTGTAGTAATAAATTTACTGACAGAAGATCATGTGTAATAGTGTTTATTCCTTCAAAAGTTTACAAGCTTCAAAGGCACAGTCAGAATAACTAATATTTATTGAATAATAACTGAGCCAGACACTGTATATTCTACTGACAATAACTCATTTAATCAATAACACAAGGCTATTACTTAGGATTATTATTCTCTTTGTCTAAATATTAGGAAGCTAGGACACAGAGAATGTAAAAAACCTGACAAAGATCTCATGGTTAGTGTCAATGCTAGAATTTACAAGGCATCTGGCTGTAGAGGTAATAATTACAAACTCTACCTACAAATGATTAAAGACTATAAATGCATTGGCAGAACAGGAAAATTACCCATTTATGATTTTGTCTTAGCTATTTCTGATATAAAATAACACTAGCTTCAAAATTTAAAATTACAATTCTTGCCAGAATTCTTCCATCTTCCTTCCTTTTATTACCACTTAACATATAAATTATCAGCCTCAGCACAGATCTTACCAAAGTAGATCCAGTAGCAATTAGGGTCAAAGGCTATGATCATTTAGTAGGTAATGTTGTATTTCCCAGTTGTTGTTGTTGTTGTTGTTGTTGTTAGGTGCTGTCAAGTTGGTATCCGACTCGTAGCAACCCTCTGTACAACAGGGGAAACACTATTGTCAGTGCTTCTCTGCTGTTCATAGGGTTTTCAATGGCAGATTGATTTTTGGGAGGGGGTTGCCAGGTCCTTCTCCCAAGCCTACAGCTTCTGGTATTCCCAGGCGGTCTCCCATCCAGGTTCTAACCAGGCCCGACCCTGCTTAACTTCCAAGATCTGACGGGATCGGATGCCACAGGGCTACAGCTGCAGGCATTTCCCAGTTAGTGGTGTTTTACTCTTCCTGGAAAAATAGTAACATAAAAACTGTCTTTCCTGAATCCTTCTATTCCAAAAAATATCCTCTCTGGCAGTACTCCTCAAAGGCCCACAAACGGGTAAGAAGGATATCAGGATCTAAAACCCTCAAACAGAGGCAAAAGACTGAAATAAGTCCAATGACTTAGTTATCTTTCTGTAATGGCCTGAACTTGTTGTTAGGTACCATCAAGTCAATGTGGGGCTGATAGTGACCCTTTGTACAACAGGCAAACATTATTGTCAGTGATTCTCTGCTATTTTCGGGGTTTTAAATGGCAGATTGATTTTGGGGAGTGGGTTGCCAGGTTCTTCTCCCAAGCCTACAGCACCTGGTATTCCCAGGCAGTCTGTGATCTAAGTACTAACCAGGCCCAACCCTGCTTAGCTTCAGAGATCTCACAGGATCCAATGCCACAGGCCTGAAATTAGCTTCAGATTATTAAACTGATTATGAGATATTTATTTTTTTCAAAAATATCTTCAAAATACTATCTTCAGTAATCTTTCAAGAGCAAAAGAAAGATGTATGTTGAACAAAATGAAACAATTTTTCACTGTATCTCAGAAATTGCCTGAGCAGTCAGACCTGGTGACACATGCCTGCAATCCCAGTGACTCTGGAGAATAAGGCAGAAAAATCGAGAGATTGAGCACAGAGGATGTCTGCCCAACCTAGTAAGCCTGTATCTCAAAATTAAAATAAAAGTAAATAAAAAGGAGTCTGGGAGGGCAGCTCAATGTTAGAGCACTTGCCTAGAATGTTTGAGGTCCTGGGTTCAACCTCTCACTATTGAAAACTAAATTGGCTGAGCAATAAAATGGAAGAAAGTCCTTGCTATGTTGACAAATACATAACTAATAAAATTCAAAGCTGAAAATTATGTGTTTCCTAAAAATATTGAATTTTTTGAAAATATTTAAAAAGCATAATATAAAATGTATGAAAGCGAACTATTACTTTTCATGATTTAAAGCTACTATTTTATATATTACAATGTAATTTATCTTGTCCCATTGATGAAAGAAAAAAGCTTTTTTTGTTTTGTTTTGTTTGTTTGTTTGCTTTTTGCGGTACTGGGGGTTGAACCCAAGGCCTCGTGCTTGCATGCTTTGCAAGTGCTAGACCACTTAGCTGAGCCCCCAGCCCCCCCCTTTTTTTTTACTTTTTGAGACAGGGTCTCCCTAACTTATGCAGACTGCCTCTGGTCTCAAACTTGCGATCCTCCCTCCCATCTCTGCCTCTGGAGCCGCTGGGATTACAGGTGTGTGCCACCACGCCCAGCACAAAAAAGTATTTTACATCTTGAAGTAATTAAATATTTCTCCTAAGTAGTTACATATACATATCTAGGTGGTCTGAGAATATGAATATATATTTTTAGACTTATATGTATGTATGTGTCTACATATAGTGTTCTGGATATGGAATCCAGGACCTTGCACTAGGCAAGTGCTCTTCCACTGAGTTGCACACCCCCAAATATTTTTGTTGTTAAGACAGGATCTCAGTAAGTCCTCCAGAATACCTCTGGCCTTGAACCTGTGATTCTCCTGGTTTAGCCTCCTGATTTTCTTCTTTTTTCTTTTTTTCTTTTTTCTTTTTCTTTGCAGTACTGGAGGTTGAACCCAGAGCCTCATTCTTGCATGCTTTTTGCAAGTGCTGCACCACTGAGCTGCATCCCCAGCCCTTTTTTTTTCCTTTTTGAGACAGGTTCTTGCTAAATTACTCAGACTGCCTCTGGTCTTGAACTTTCAGTCCTCCTGAGTCTGCCTCCCAAGTCTGAGTAAGTCTGAGTTAGAGGCAGTCTATGAAACTAAATCAGACATGTCAGAATAAAGAAAAGATTAAAAATGGGAAGTGTCAGAGTTGCATCTCAGTGGTGGATCATTAGCCTATCATGGGTAAAGCCCTGTGTTCAAATGCTATTACTGCAAAAATAAACAAATGAAATACAAGAATGAATGTTTCCATTAGCAAAGCATTCAAATATTTTCTAGCATATTTTTCTTAGGTAAGCACCTTCAAGTTAAACAAAAAAAAGTCATTAATCAGATTTTTAATTAGACTTTTAGTATATGCTGCTTTGCTAAAATTTCCATCCAGTTGTTTATGATTTTATAATGCTTTTGTTAGCCTCATAATAATAATTATATTAACTACAGATGCTGAATGTCAGAAATATACCTAGATATATGTAGCCACTGAGAAAAAATGTTTTGCCAGTTATTCATCAAAAAGAAAAGAAGTGTAAGAAATAATTTGCAGCTATTTAACAATAGATCTTCAGAATGGAATATCAAGGATTTAAAAGACAATATCTTCATCTAATATGACTTATTTTAAAAGATTTTACATCTGATGAGAGCTAATGAGTAAATCTGAGTGTATATTTTGTAGTAAATGCACTAGAAAATGAATATCAATACCTCATTATTGTGGTGTAGGAATAGTGAATTGAGATTTGTTGAAGGTTTTTGTGGGGGTGTGGATAAATGCAAAGTAATGTTTACAGAAATTGCCTTTGTGTGGATTTCTTTATTGTATTAGAATTGGACCACTCATTTCTCATTGTTGGGAATTTTCAAAAAATACATTACAAATGTATTACAAATGTATTACAAATTGTAATACAAGTGTATTACAAATTTTGTAATGTATTTTGTAATGTATTTTGTAATGAATTACAAAAAATAATATTTTTTGTATAACCTGCTACTTTGTCCTTTCAGGCTGACAAAACGGGAATATGGGAAGAAAAAAAAGATAGACAGCATTATATGTTAAATGTTAGCAAAAATAAAAAATAACTCACCTCACAATTACAGAAAAGAAAATTTGCATAGTGCATAGTACAGATTAATGATAATATATAGATAACTGTTAGGGAGTAGGTAAAATATAAATTATATTAAGAAAATACATATTTCACATATATCAGTTGTTGTTGTTAGATGCCATTGAGTCCAGTCCAACTCACAGTGATCATATGTACAACAGAATGAAACATTCCCCAATTCTTTGCCAGGCACACAATCTTATTTATATTTAAAACCATTGTTGCAGATACTGTGTCAATCCATGTAGTAAGGGGTTTTCCTTTTTTTGTTGGTCTGTCACTCTCCCAAACACGATCTCCTTCTCCAGGTATGGGTCCCTCCTGACAACGTGTACAAAATATGTAAGATGCAGTCTAGCTACCCTTACTTCCAAAGAGCACTCAGGTTGCACTTCCTCTAGGACTTATCTGTTGGTTCTTTTGGTAGTCCATGTTGCTGTTGTTACGTGCTGTGGAGTTGGTGTCCAACTCAGAGCGGCCATATGTACAACAGGTAGAACAGTAATGTTAGTGCTTCTCTGTTATTCATAGGGTTTTCAATGGCTATTTTTTGGAATTGGGTAGTTGGATCCTTTTGCTAAGCCTACAGCACCTGGTTTTCCTAGGCGGTCTCCCATCTAAGTACTATCCAGGTCCAACCCTGCTTAGCTTCTGATATCTGACAGGATTGGACCCCATTTGTTGTTGTTGTTAGGTGCCGTCGAGTCGAGTCCGACTCATAGCGACCCTATGTACAGCAGATCGAAACACTTGCTGATTCTGTGCCAGGCAAACCATCTTATTTATGTTTAAGCCCTTTGTTGCAGACACTGTGTCAATCCATCTGGTGGAGGGTTTTCCTCTTTTGCGTTGATCTGCCACTCTTCCAAACATGATGTCCTTCTTCAGGGATTGTTCTCTCCTGACTACATGTCCGAAACATGTAAGATGTGGTTTGGCCATTCTTGCTTCCAAGGAGCACTCTGGTTGTACTTCTTCTAGGACAGATTTGTTGGT
>VMDO01008039.1:0-86835 GCA_007922755.1 Pedetes capensis | reverse complement strand
CAGACTGCCTCTGGTCTCAAACTTGCGATCCTCCTGCCTCTATCTCCCCAGCCGCTGGGATTACAGGCGTGCACCACTGTGCCCAGCTAGATTCTACTACTTTTAATATTAAATGAAATTTGTGTCATCCAAAGGACCCCGCAGATTCCAACTTTACATTTTACAAATAAAGACACAGATCACAGCTTAAATGACTTGTACAGTGTCACATAGCTAACTCGTGGTAAATTAAGACTGGATCCAGAGTTTTTGACTCCTAGTAAAAACACAAAGATTCATACGCAGTATTACTCAACCACTTACTATGTGATCTTGGACAAATTGTCTAATCTCTCTGTGCCCTGGAAGTAATAATACCCCTGCATCTGCCTCAGGTATGAGCATCAAAATCCTTCAGCCCACATCTGATTTCAGATACAGCTGTGACGCACACATCTGTGAGAGTTCAAGATCACCTCATGCTGACAGCTTTCTACCTCACGCATGCACTGTCTGCAAGTCCTTTCCATTCATTTCTTCTTTCTCATATAAACAGAAAAGGTGATGCTTCTAGAATTTAAGCAAGGCCTAGCCACTAGTATTTTTTTTAATCATAAAAATGAAGAAATTCCAGTCATAAAGAAGGATGAAATTATAGCACTTGCAGGAAAATTGATGGAACTAGAGATCATCATTTTAAGTCAAATAAGCCAGTCCCAGAAAGACAAACATAGCATGTTTTCTCTCCTATGTGGATGACAGAGTTCAATGCATATTTAATACTTTAATATATGTCATGAGAGTATAAAAGGGATGATGTAGGGGCAGGAAAGTGATTAAAGAGAAGAGAAATGGCAATAAGAAAGGGTAATGGGAGAGAGGAGGAGAAATATCACAGGCTTTGCTCTCAAAGGCAAAATCTGGATTTATATATAATGTATATATACCCACACACAAGACATGCAAGCAGAAGCAGGGCCATTGGTGGGGAGGAAGGAGATTAGTGGGAGGGGGGTCATGAGCTGGTAACAGGGGAGGTGAACATGAGCAGGGTGCAATATATGCATATATGGAAATGTCCTAATGAAACCCATTTAGTTTTATGCTAACTAAAGCCTGCAGCTGTTGCACTGTGGCATTCGATCCTGTCAGATCTCAGAAGCTAAGCAGGGTCAGGCCTGGTTAGTACTTGGATGGGAGACTGCCTGGATGGGAAGCCTACACCAGATACTGTAGGCTTGGGAAAAGGACCAGGTAACCCACTTGCAAAAAACAATCAGCCACTGAAAACCGTATGAATAGCAGAGAAGCACTGACAATACTGTTTTGCCTGTTGTATGTGGGGTCGCTATGAGTTGGACACTTGACTCCACAGCACCTAACAACAACTACTAAAGAAAATTATTAAAAAAAAAAAGAAAAAAAGAAAAAGAAAACATGTAGGAAATCTAAAGCAAATTCTAAAAATGGTCATATATTAAGTTTCATTGAACAAATTAGTGACAAAATGCAATTCATAGCAAACAAGACATTTTAAAGGTCAATTCCCAATATACAATAGAAAACATGACCCCTGAATGAAACACATATTTAAAGCTATGATGAACATCTTAGTTCAATCCTGTCCATGCATCTTTGTAAGTACATATGTTTATTTGAAAATAATATCAAAAGTCTAAATATGAAGCCCTTTATACACGTGAAACTGAGATCAAAGATTCCACCTTACTCAAAGATCTGTACTCAGGGTTCTGTTGAGAAATGCCTACAGTTATTTCTTTCTGCCCCATCTCAGCTCTGGGAAGGAAATGGGTAATGCTCTGTTCATGTCTTTATGGGTCCTGGGATGTACTATCTTCTATTGTCCCTCCCCAAGGGATGTCCCTCATGCCTTGCCAAGATCCTTCTCTATTAGTAGAATAAATTACAACCGATCTTCATCATTTGCAGATTCCATATTTGCAAATTTGCCTACTAGCTACCATTTGTTTTTAACCCCAAGTCAACATTCAGGGAAATTTTACGTTCATTCGTGTACATACACAGAGTGGGAAGAAAATTTAGTTGTCCAACATTCACCTTCCCAGCTGCAATTGAACAAGTAGACACCCTGCCTTCTTGCTTTAGCTCTTATACTAGGGGGGGAAAAAAAGTACTGAAATGAAATGAAAAGCTGGTTCTCTCTGGGTGTGTTGGCATGCACCTGTAGTCCCAGCTACTCCAGAGGCTTGTGTCCAGGATTTTAACACAGCTGGCAACACAGCAAGATCTGAGAGGTGGGGAAGGGGACGCTGGAGGGTTGTTGTTGTTAGGTGCCGTTGAGTCAGCCTCCGACTCATAGCGAGTCTCATAGGGTTTTCAATGGCTGAGTGCTTCGGGATTGCCTTGGGGGTGGATTGCCAGGCCCTTCTCCCATTTTTGCAGTGCTGGGAATTGAACTTGGGACCTCAGAGACTGCAGCGCAGTGCTCTACCCACTGAGCTAAATCCCACGCTGGAGGGAGTGAGGTTCAAAATAAGAGAAAGGGACAAGAGAAAAACAGAGTCAGAGACCTAGACCTAACACGGGCAGCCCATCACACTTCTCCAATTCAAACTGTGACACATCTGGTGAGGTAGAATGAAAACATTTCACTCCCCTTCCAAGTCTCCTTCACAGTCAAATGAAAGGGAAAGAGAATAGAATGGACAATCCTGGGAATTTGGGTAGTGTCACATTTTTCAAAAGAAAACAATGGAAACCCTCTTTTCTAACATAAGTGGAACCAACTAGTAGACAAATAAAAGTCAATAAAATCAGGGAATCATATAAAGTGATAGAAGAATTAAGTTTTTTAACTTAAAATACATACATATATATTCATGCACCAACTTTTTAATGTAGGATGAAGTTCTTTCTTTGCAGGGGTTATTTTTTTGCTCTTTCCTCCTCCTTTTTTTTTTGAGACAGGTATACCTGACTGGCCTAGAACTCACCATGTAGGCCTTGCTGACCTCAAACTTGCAGCAATCCTCCTGCCTTTGCCTCCCAAGTGCTGAGATTACAGGCATGCACCACCATGCCCAGCTCAAAGGCCTTTGCTTTAATCCAGTAGGAATTGCAACTGAACCAACAACAGCACTTTACCAGTGGCTTTCCCTCTAGCAAGTCTTTCCAGAACATTCAGTTGAACTCTCAGGGCACAGGTTTCCTTCTACATTTATGATTCTTTAATTTACATCATATTTAACTAAATTTCAGAATTATAATAGCAAGTACAACTGATACAAAGAGCTCAGGGAACAAATACAGTTGACTCTTGCATAGCATATTAACTCATGGGGGCAAGCGGACAGAGGATATTTTTAATCATTAATAGAGGTTGAAATTTGTCAGAAGCTTTTGCTGCCTTTATCAAGATACCCATGGAAAAGTTGTTTTGTCAATTAATATAGTGAATTGCATTGATAAAATTTCTGAAACTAAACCATCTTACTTGATTATATTTGCAATACATTATGGACTTAGTTATATAATATGTTGTTCAGGATTTTCACATACAATTCATAAGTAAAATGGGCCTATAATTACCTATCCTTGTGCAATCTTTATCTGGCATTAGGGTCATTCTACCTTTATATAGTGAGTTGAGAAGCTTTCTCTCTATCTGCAAAATTTATGTAGAATAGAAATATTTTTTCTTTCAAAATTTGATAGAACTTTCCCATAAGGCCACCTTTGCTCAGGGCTTTGGGGGAGTTGGAATAGAGGTGACAGTCTTGGATTACCATTTCCTATTTTGAGTGTTCTCTTTCTTCTTTCACTAATTTGTATTTTGAGAAATCAAGCTCATCTAATTTTTCAAAACATTTGTTAAAAGTCTTTCTTAAAATTATTTTCATAAAGAAGACTAAGTTACCACCCTTGAGGGACCTTGAGAATTCCTCTGATGTTACAGTCATTGTCCCTCTTGGCAAGAATCTTCTTCAAGACCTGCCTCTGTCCATTCTGGAACCTAACTGGAAGACAAACAGGGTGCAGAGGAGGACGGAAGACCTGAAGGCCAGGAGATGTGCCAGCACCTATTGTGAACTCGCTCTGCCCCAGCCAGACTCACCTCTGTGCAGATGCCATCCAGCCACCAGGATAGCCACCTCTCTTCTTTTTTTTAATCCTCAAAGTGACAATAGAGACAATTTTGAGCCACTCAGATAAATACCAGGGCAAGGAATCTTAATTCACACCTAAAATTCTCTCCTCACCTATCTACTGACTAGAGCGCCCAGTCGTTCCACATCCAACAAACAGGTTTGAAGATGAATCTGTGGCAAGCACTGTTCAAGGTACCAGGAAATCCAGCCATGAGCAATATACAAAGGAACCTCACCTTTTGCAGTAATCATACAGTGTGGCACTGCCTAGCGAAATCTAATGTAAGCCACATGTGTAATTTTACATTTTATGGTAATCAATTTTTAGAAGTAGAAGACAGTCATGGTGGCACACACCTGTACTCCTAGCATTTGTGAGAGTCTAAAACAGGAGGAGTATTTCAAGTTCGAGGACAGCTTGAGCTACATAGTGAGTTCCAAATCAGCCAGGACTCCATGGTGGGACCCAGTCTCAAAATAAATAAATAAATAAATAAATAAAAATAAATAAAAAATAAAACAGATGAAATTTTAGTAATGTTATAAACTAAATTATGTTCCCCCAAAATTTATAGGTTGCAACCCTAACCTGCAATGTGACTGTACAATTGTCCCTTGGTATCAGTGGACAATTGGTTCCATGGGCACCCTTACATATCAAAATTCATAAATGCTCAAGCCCCTTTTATGAAATGTCATACTTGGCAATTATTTGCATATAATCGGCACACATCCTCCCATATACATTAAGTCATCCTCTACATTATTTATAATACCCAATAGAATGCAAATGTTATGTGGCTAGTTGTTATACAGTATTGTTTAGAGGAAATTACAGAGAGAAATAAACCTCTACATATTCAGTACAGACACAATTTATTTTCAAATACTTTCCATCCTTGGTTGGCTGAATCCACAGATACAGAACTGATGGATATGGAAGGTCAACTGTATTTAGATATAAGGCCTTTATGGAAGTCTAAATGAGGTCCATATGGAAGTCTAATATGACTAGAATCCTCATGAGAAGAGGAAATTAGCCACACACTGTGGTGCACACCTGCAATCCCAACGACTTGAGAGCTGGAGGCAAGAGGATCACAAACTCAAGGCCAGAGGGAGCCTGCACAACATAGCAAGTCCTTGTCTCAAAAGAAAAAAGAAAAAATGGGCTGGAGGTGCAGCTCAGTGGCAGAACACCTACAAAGTATACCTGAGGCACTGGGTTCAATCCCCAGGAATGAAAAAGAAAGAAAAAAAGAGGAAGTTAGAAAGTATTGACCCATAGGAAGATAGGGCCATCCACAGGCCAAGTAGATAGTCCTCAAAAAAAAAAAAAAAAAACCAACTGCCCTGACACCCAATCTTGGACTTCCAGGCTCCAGAATTCTAAGAAAATACATTTCTGTTGTTTAAGCCACTGGGTTGATCACACTTTGTTAGGATAGCTCTAGCAAACCCAAACAAATAGTGTTTTATTTAGTCCAATATATCCAAAATATTATATTTCCAACATGCAAGCAACATGAAAGTGTATTAATGAGGTATTTTACCTTCCTTTTTTTATACTAAGCCTTCAAAATTTGGCTGGGAGGGTATTTTACACTTATAACACATCTGAATTCAAATTAGCCACACCATGAGTGTGTGACAGCCACCTGAGGCTTTTGGCTACCATGTTGAACACAGGCAGTTTAGCATCCAGCGCTCTTCCAAAACAGGCTGCCATTTCCCACACCCTAAAACCCAGAAAGGCTCTTTGCCTCAGTGTTCCTATGGGGTTAGCTGGTTTGCGTGCTTGTTTCTTATCGCCTCCCAACCCCACTGACTTCCCTCTGGCTTCTGTGGCTTTTAGCATGGGGTTAGAGAAAAGGAATCAGCAAACCCAGCTCAGTTAATCATCTTATTGAAAATGAGAAGTCTGCAGATGGGAGTAGGGAGTTTTTGAACATGCACTGTTCTTGGCGAGGCAGTATTAAAATCAAAGAGCAAGCATTATAAAAAGGAGCCATCTCCCTGCTCAGTCTTGCCAAGTTTTCCTCTGTTAATAGTTGGGGTTTTCCACAGCTTCAAAAGCAGGGAAATTGAGGACATTCAAAAGGTAGTGGTTGCACCCTCAAGGCTAGGAAAAGAAATAATAGCATAGACTCCCTGCACTTCCAGGGTCTCCATAGCAAAGACCTACCTTTGTAAAAGATCCTCCTGAGATACAGACAAATAAGATAATTCTTGACAAAAGACAGCTTTATTCCCATTTATTAAAAGGAAGAGGCACTGAGCACACTTCAAACATTGCCTTCCCTTTATGTTGGACACTGGAGTTTCAGCTTTCATCCTTGCTTCTAACGTTCTGATTCACTAACATTCTCATGAAATTTTATAGTAGTTTTTAAAATGTATGTAATCCAGATATCAGCCGGCATTGACCTATTTCTTAGTATGTAGATAAAGATAGATTAAAATCACCATTTTATGGATTGTAGAAAAATACAGTTGCTTCATCGAGATTTCTGCTCCTTTCTTTCTCTAATGGAAGCCTCCTCTCCCACCCCTGTTGAGTCAATGGCTGAGATCCGGGATCTTCAACACCCAATCCATCTGTCTCAGCTTTGCTCTGCCCTGAATTGTTCTTGTCTTTAATTTCCATCCAATGCTTCCTCCAATCAAAGCATTTGAGTGAATAGAAAATATTATTGAAGGAAAATATTATTTGGAAAGAAAAATCTACACTTCAGAAACAATTTGAAATTCAATAACAAATAATTTGTACTTCTAGAAATGCATTGGCCATTTCCTTGGCTTGGACATCAGCCTCTCTTCTTATTGTTTTTCCTCTCTCCTCTTTGCCCCTTCTGTTTTGTCTCTTCTTGGATCCTCAGGCCCCTTCAAGTTCAGGTGTATTTCCAAGACACACTAGTTTTGCTGTCATGACTTCTCCTTGGCCACTGCAAACCCCCACCCATCAATCCCTGGTCTCACTTTTGCTTCAACTAGCTTCTCTACGTATTTCTGTGCCTCTAAGTATCTCTATAGCTATCAAAAGATCTCCACTGGAACAATTTTAAGATTTGGATGCATTTCTTTCTGTGAAATTAAAGAATACCCTTTCTCCTTCTTGTTTTTTAATATCTTTGTTCCCACCCTATATTTGTTCCATTTATATCTCTCCACTTAATGTCCTATATGCCCTTCTTACCACCATCCCATTTTTTAAAAAAAAGAATCGTGTAATATTTTATTCTTTGTTTTCATAGTGACTTGTTTGCAATATTTCTGGCTATTAGTCAAATGTGAACTAACACTGTGCTAAGATTTCCTTTGTCCCTAGGGAGTTTGCGTTCTAGTAAATACCTATGGCCTTGCCAAGGTGACCAAAGCAGATAGGATTGGAGTCATCACAAAGTTAAGCACAAGGTATTATGTTAGTTACCTAATAACAAAAGTACTCCCTCTACCTTCCTGCCTCCAGGGGCCAACATTAGGTAAGACCAGAAGGCTAATCTTCTTCTTAGTAAGAAATGTGATTTAGAAGAGTTTAAAGCCAGGGACCCCTATGTGTCTGTCAGCTTGTCATGTTGTGGGAGCTTGCATGTTACTGTGATGCTGAAAGCTATGCCATGGGTATCTCATATATCAGCAGGGCCACCCATAGTGGACAGGTTTCAGCTGAGCTTCCAGACTAAGAGAGACAAGGGAGAAAGATCCAGCAGCCCACTCTCAAAACAAGTAGCCACTGAAAATCAGATGAATAGTAGAAAACATTGTCAAACATAGTGCCAGAAAATGAGCCCCCCAGGCTACAAAGCATGCTAGAAACAACCAGGGAAGTGTTGCCTCCTCAAAGTAGAGTCATCCTTAATAGTGGGAATGGAGTAAGGGCCCTGGGATCTCCACTTGCTGATATGCATGACTCAAAATGAAAAGAAACACAGTGGCTGTAACAATGGGCTCAAACATAAAAAGATGGTGTGCATAGTGGATGGTAGTGTTTCATACACACAGTGGCTATTAGACCTGACTCAACAGAAGCTAACAACAAAGTCAGAAGAAAAAGTTAGTGGATGCTATGACTTATTCCATCCATATTAGAAGCTCAGCCTCATGATTAAGGTGGGCAGCCCCACTATCTCCTAACCAAGGAGCCTGGTCACTATTCAGGAGGGGGCTGCAGGGAAATGGTTTGTTGTCAGGCATCAGGGTATGCACACTACCCCCTAAGAAGGAGAGCCCCCTCTTCATAGTACCTCATCCCCAGGAAGCAAAGGATGGAGAGGCCCTTTCTCTGAACTTGCCCAGTGGCTCTTCACCAGCACCTCCTTATGGTTCTTACCCGTGTCTGCCTTGTTATTTACCTGTACACCTTTCCTCCCTCTTAGAAGCAAATTCCTTGTTCTTCCTTCAAAAAAAAAAAGTCTCTGCCCAAATGTCACCTTACCAGAGACGTCTTCCCTAATCAGCCTACATAAAAATAATTTGATCTCTATCCTCAGAATCTCTTTTCCCATTCCCTGCCTTATTTTTATTCCTAGCCATATGATATATTTATTTGAGATTCTTTTTGTATGTCTTCCCAATTCACACCCAAGAATACAACTCCCTGAGAAAAGAGACTTTATTAAGTACCCTGCTCTGATACTACCTTGCAAATTAGAACTTGGAACAAAGTAGTTCATCAATAAATATTCATTAAATGAACAGATCAATCATAGTGTGCATTCATCCATCTACGTATGTATGTCCACAGTACTCAGTACACAGCCTAGCATTTCTTAAGAACCCAGCAACTGTCTCTTGAAGGGAGGAAAGGAAAAGAAGTGGCAGAGAATGAAAGGGAAGTGGGAAAAAAGGAAAGGAGAGGGAAGCAGAGAGGAGACAAAAGGACTAAGTGGCTAACGAGTGAACAGATGAACACATTTTACAGAAGCAACCTGTCACCTTGGGAAATTATGGGAAAGACTGCAAATGTCATTAAAACCAACTGGTGCAGGGAAGAGGTGGCCCAGGCAGTTGCTCATTTCCTTGGTAGAATGAGTTACTGCTGGGCGACAAGATGCAAGGAAAATTACTGTGAGAGAGCCCCGTCCTAGAGTCTGGCCAAGTGAACTATGAGATGAAATTAGGCATTAGCACTGCTTGGCCAAGAGCCACGGAGCTAATTGTTACTTGTTGTTTGAGCCTCTTAAGACTGCACCATTAAAAATTGCATTTTTAATATAGTGAATAAATGTCTGTGCACCCCATAATTACAGATGGTCTAGCAAATTAAGAAAATTGCTTTTCTCTTTTTTAAAGAGGAAATAAAGTAGCGGAATCAGTCCAGGAAATTATCCAACTGCATTGTGTAGGATAAATGTATATTTCCTTCCTTCCTCTTTAAATACCTTTTGGCCATAAAGCCACTCCTTTTCAGCCCCATCTGGCTTCCAGGCAAGCCATGCTGCCGAGCCTTCACATTCCAGCTGGTCTACATTAGGTGCCTGTGAAGAGGGGCTTACTGTGCCTGAACAGAAGGGCACTGGAAGTTTCTGAGAGATGGTAAAGCACAACGGCTAAGAGCTCAGGATCTAAAGTCACATCCCTGGACACAAACCCAGGACCTGGTTTTTTTTAATTACTGTGTGACTCTGGCCACCCTTTTTAATCTCCTAAGCCTCAGTTTCTACTAGAAAAAAATATAGAGATAATACCTAGCTCGTTGTGATGTAATGAAAAAGGCACAGCAAAATATTTCACATCATTCCCCCAAAATAATGTGTTTAATGAAAGTTATTTCTTTTCCAGCTCACTTGTATTCGTCCTTTTCTCTCCTTTAACAAGAGAAATCCTTTAAGGAAAGAAAGCATGTCTTCATTTTCGGTTATAATAATTCATTCTAACTAACAGAATGTTCTGGAAAAAGTGTGCACTCATTTTAAGCAATTTCACTCATCTCTAACAGCTCATCTCCACTTGCTGTTTGCTAAGGAAATCATCCAGTTGTGAAGAACTCATGAGTTTATGAGAGATTAGCCTGCACCTGCATGCTCATTTTCAGATTATATCCTGATCCCTATCATTTCTTCTTCTATTTTTCTCTTTCTCTCCACCTTGTCATCATCTTTGACCTCATTCTTCTACCCCAAAAAGTTACACTAGATACTTGCAAGCAAATTGTTTCTACTGGTTTGTGTCATATGAAACTCAAGTCATGTTCTCCCATAAAACACAAATGCCTAATTGATGAAGGATGATGTGACTTCCCAAGGTGAGAGTTTGAATGGCTCCACCCTTCACACTTCCTGAAGAATTGAAATGCTGCTCCTTTTATCAGGGAGTGGAAACAATATGGCAGACCCCTTACCCTGGAATGCGGAAGCTTGAAGGTGAGACAGTAGTGCTGACAGGCCTGACCCTGTCTTCAGTTTTGTTGAGTGACCTTTGTCAAATCAACATTTCTTCTTTGCCCTTGTTGTCCTTAAAAGGAATAATTCTATCAGCTCAATCAACTTCAGCTCTTTAATTTGCCCTGTGTTCATGCCCTAGAACCATCCAGAGAAACCTAACACCCTGTAGCAAGAAGGAATCTCCCATCCACTGATATCCTCCCCTGCACTAGAGCAGTTAAGAGACTTCCCATAGAAGAATAGAGAGCTTGAGAAAAAGAAAAAGAAAACAAAAAGGCTAATGGAGGTCTGTTGCTGTTGTTGTTGTTGTTGTTGTTGTTGTTGTTGTTAGGTGCCAGGGAGTTGGTGTCCAACTCATAGTGACCCAACATGCAACAGCCAAAACACTGTTGTTAGTGCTTCTCTGCTATTCGTAGGGTTTTCAATGGCAGATTGATTTTTGGGAATGGGTTGCTGGGTCCTTCTCCCAAACCTATAAGACCTGATGTTCCCAGGTGGTCTCCCATCCAAGTACTAACCAGGCCGGACCCACTCAGCTTCTGAGATCTGACATGATCTAATGCCACAGTGGTATGGCTACAGGCAATAATGGAGGTCTACACATGTTTTTTTTTTTTTTTTTTTTAAAGATCTCAGGTTGTCGTTTGAAAAACACAAAGGCATTAGGAAAATAATAAACTTGAGCATTCAACAAAACAAAAGCACAGTTAGTTCCTTAAAATAAAAAAATCACAATTGGAATTCACCAAGATAATTCTAGTTTCAGTTTATTCCCTATGGAGGGAAAGTCTGTGTTCTTCCAACAGAAATCCTCCCTACATCTTGAGTATTCGAAGATTTAGATCTACTGGAACTTTTAGGTTCACCATCTGCCAAAAGTGTAAGCTTATTTTCTTATATAATCAAAACCTGGGTACAGTTTGTATTAATAATACATCTATATTACCTATAATTGCTTCAAGCTTCATTTTGGCACAATTAAGGATAATCATAATCCTTTGACAAGTCCATCATTTATTCTGTTTAAAGCTACTGTTAGAGAGCATTTTCATTTTTCTACCTTCCGTTCAATTAACCTGAGATCAAATATGCATTTCTCTTAATTGTGTCAAATTTTCTTTCATCCCATATACCAAAGTAATAAGTTTGAGTACTCAACAGAGAGAAACAGATTTATGGATTTTGGTTACCAAATCCCTTTTCAAATCCTCAAAATATGCACAAAAGTATCACACTTATGCAGAGGTCATAAGTAAAGTGGTTTCAGCCATCTGCATTGACGCTAAGAGACCACAAGTAATAGGAGGCCAGAGTCTCACAAATTGCCAACCCAAGGGGTCTCTGTTGCTCTTCATTGCCAACTAGCCACAGCTGCAACCAGCCAGAGTCAGGCACACTCTGCCAAAGGTACGGGTCGCCCCTATCAGGAAGCCCCCCAGAGACATTCAGCATTCTATTTTCAGTCATCTTCTGACACACTTAGTCTCATGTGCTTTGCTACTATGATGGTTGATTTTAGTTGTCAACTTGACTGGATTGAGAACTGCCTAGAAAATTGGCAAATATGCTTCTGAATATCTGTCAGGATATTTCCAGACATGTATGGGTCAGCTAACTAAATAGGAATGACTCATGCTGAATGTGGGCAGCACCATCCAATAGGCTGGGGGCCTGACAGAATAAAAAGGCAGAAGGAGGAAGCAGGCTCTCGGACACTTGACCCTTTCTTGAGCAGCCTTGTTTTCCTGCTCCTGCTCCCCATGGACCTCAGACTCCAAGTTTTTTCTTTGATTGCATATTTGCACTAGTAGCTCTCCAGGGTCTTACAGGCCTTGGCCTTGGACAAGGGGCTGCATCATTGGCCTCTCTCTTATTCTGAGGCTTCTGGCTTCCTGGACTGAGAAGCTACTTGTTTCCCCAGCTCTCTAGCCTGAAGATCATTGCAGGATTATTCAGCTTCTGATCATGTGGACTGATCTAATAAATCCCCTCTTATAATTACATATATTCTATCGGTTCTGTTTCTCTAGAGAACTCTGCCTAATATAAAACTATCATTCTGCCACTCATGACTTCCCTGAAAATGGTAAAAACTCCCCACCAAGGCTTCTTTCCACCTTTAGCAGAACAACTCTTGGTTCTACTCATCTTTTGGTGCCTGGTCAAGGCATCTCTCCTCAAACTTGAGAAGAAGAAAGCATAAAGTTATTAGTGTTACTTTCTTTCCTTTCCCAACATTGTTGTTGTTAGGTGCCATCGAGTCAGTGTTCAACTCATAGCAACCCTATGTACAACAGGCAAAACACTATTGTTGGTGCTTCTCTGCTGTTCATAGGGTTTTCAATGGCAGATTGATTTTTGGGAGTGGGTTGCTGGGTCCTTCTCCCAAGCCTATAGTATCTGGTGTTCCCAGGTGGTCTCTCATCCAAGTACTAACCAGGTCCAACCCTGCTTAGCTTCCAAGATCCGATGGGATCAAATGACACAGGGCAACAGCTGCAGGCTTTCCCAATATACTCCTGCAAAAATGCCAGTTAAATGGCCCAGTGCTCCCTAAGGCTCAACTTGCTTTATAAGACTCTATCTAGACCGAAGGCCTTATTTCCAAAACCAAAGCATCAATCACACCCTCCAAATCTTTCAAGCTTCCACCCCAAATCCCTTCTCTCTGACTCCTATAATTAAAATTCCTCTACTTCTAACTTATAACCACTTCTTTCAGTTTCCCAGCTTTCAAAGAAAATAAACCAGCCAGGTGCTGTTGTTCATGCCCGTAATCCCAGCCACTCAGGAGACTAAAGCAGGAGGATCACAAGTTGGAGGCCAGAGGCAGCCTGCACAATTTACCAAGACCCTGTCTCAAGATAAAGTTTAAAAATGGGCTGAGGGTGCAGCTCAGTGGTACAGCACTTGCAAAGTATGTGTGAGGCCCTATGTTCAATCCCCAAGCACAAAAAAGGAAGGAAGGAAGGAAAAAAAGAAGGAAGGAAGGAAGGAAGGAAGGAAGAGAAAAGAAAAGAAAATATAAGACACTAACATCTGCAAAAACCATGTTGGAGACAGTTTAGCAACCCTGCTGATAATATAGCAGGAGGACTAAAAGGATTCCTTGCCTCATGGCCAAAGATTCAAGTCACAGTGAAGCTTTCTATAGCTGCCCTTCTACTGTATAGACAGATCATACACCAAACTCTGACACAATGAGCACCCAGTGACTATCAGTAAAAAAGGAACCAAAATGGATTTCCACTGAGGACGGGAATTCACATTTCAGGGATCATAGGGAATGCCTAGAGAGAGGTCTCTGCATATCAACCTCAACCCACAGTGATTTGATTATCCATGCGAGGAAAGCTGTACTCTGTGAAGCACACCAAAGGATGTCTTTAGTATAAAGTATAAAACAATCCGTATTAAGGCATTTATAGCTAAGGAGCTGAAACATATTAGGTGTTCAGAACAAAGTGCAGGTATGTTTTAGGAAGGGAGGAAATTTACAAAGACAACTAAGTTTAACACTATTTTATTCCCTTTATCCTTTGGTGGGAGACGAGAACAATTATCATCCTGCCTTGACCTTTTTTATTCACTTACACAGTCCATGAATTAGCTTTCCCATGATTCCATAAGCGTGTTCTAGGATGAATTCTTTTAAACCATCAAATCACACTCTCCATCTTTTATCTGCTTTCTCCGTTCTCATTCTATCTTCCTGCTGATTCCTCATAGGGGTGAAGGGGTCTCGCTTACCTTTTCTCAACCTTCTTCCCTATAGAAATCCTTCATCTGTTTCAGCTGCTTTGCCCCAACCAGTGTTCTACCTCTAGTTTCCCATGGGCAAACGATCTTACAACCATCCTGTGCTAAGTCATGGGAATCTTTTCAACAATATGTTGTTGTTGTTGTTGTTGTTGTTGGATGCCGTCAAGTCGTGTCCAACTCATAGCGACCCTCATAGGGTTTTCAGTGGCTGATTGTTTTGGGATTACCTTGGGAATGGATTGCCACATCCTTCTCCCATTTGGCGGTACTGGGAATCAAATTTAGTACATCAGAGACTGCAGAGCAGTGCTCTACCAACTGAGCTAAATCCCAGCCCTTCCTTTTCAACAATATAGATACATATTATCCCTAAAGAATTGAATTCCAAGAATCCACCAGAGTAATTATTTGAGTAAGGATTTACAATGCATTTAGGTGTTTCAAAACAAGTGAGTTTGGTTTAAAAAAAATTATCTTAAGTACAGATGAATTCAGAGGGAAGAATCTGAGCATTCCCTTTTTAAGACCACTTTTGCATTGCCATACAAATGCACAGGTCCTGAGATACTATAATTGCCCATTCTTACTTTTCTTAAATAATAAATCTGCAAGTTGTTTTAGGAGACACCTTATACTTGTAGCAATGAAAATCACCCACTTACAGCTGGCTGTAACAATGATGCACTTCCTGCAGAGATAAACCTGAAACAATGTCAGGAGACAAAAAATACCAAAGGACAAAAATCTACCATGGAGAGCTGTAGGGAGTAGAGAGCTGGAAGCTAGGGAGTGAAGAAGGGAAGAAGGTATCTGGGTCCACAGTGGCCAGCTGCTTGCCTAGCAAGCACAAGCCCTGGGTTTGAGCACCTGTACCACACACACACACACACACACACACACACACACACACACACACACACACAAAAAGAAAACTAAAGGAAGAGCAGGAGAGAGAGAATCAGAAATCCAGAGAGAAGAACAAAATGTTCACTAGAAACTACGTTTGGTATAATCAGCATTTCTTTTATTTTAAAGATTTTTTTACAAAGTTAAAAGAGTCATATTATTTTCAGAATCCAGTCTCTGGATAATTTAAGTATTTTTATATCACCCCTGGGGGAAGCCAAACTATATCAGGAAAATAGAGTACATGCACATTGGGTTGTGCAAGCCCTTTGTGACTGATAAACAGCCAAAACTGAGAACTTTCTTTGTACGGAATTCAGACCTAAAGAGAAAGCTGATGAATTTTTTCCATTTTCATTCTTTAAAATTTCATTGTGCCTCTAACAGAATTAGCGAGATAAAAAATGCTGTGCTCTCTTGCAGCATTTTTTTCCCCTCATCTAAAGGCAGTAAACAGGCTTCTCCGGCCCTTCCGAGTTATCCCAAGCAGCCCACTGCCCTCTGTCGGCCTTCTTGCCATACTGCTGCCCAACAGCCTCTCAGGCTCCCTCAGTGCTGCCAAATACTCTGCAGCCACAGCTCTGCCAAAGTGATAAATGAGTGGCTTCAGAAAAGGCTGCTTGGACGGAACACAAATCATTTGAGAAACAAAAGGAGAAAGAGATACAATGGGCTCTAAAATCAAGCGGCAACGTTACTTGCGGCCAAGTCAATGATGATGTCATTTTCCTCTTTTGAACATTTTTAATTTGATTTTTTTAAAAAACTGCTTTGTCACATGGCTGACTTACCAATAATTGCGGCTCTGCACGACTTCCTGCAGAGGCAGACGGTGAAGTGACTCAACTTGAACAGAAGTGACCCAGCAAACGGGGAAAATAGGAGACTCTCGCCCCAGCCCCCAAGGGGCAAAGTCCTGACTTTTTCCAAGCAGGTCTGGGAATGGGCGTAGGAGTCACAGGGGAGGGGAAGCAGCTTTTCAAGGACAAGAGGGCGTCTCAGAGATCAACACATTCTCACTCCTAGAGAACCACTTCTGGGCGGGTCCTTGACCCTTCGGTTATTTTTCCTATGACGGTACTGGATGGCCCTTGCTGGAGGTTCCTCTTTTTAATGGACAAATTTGCCCTCCTTACAAATGTTTGTTTTACCCCCAAGGGTGAAGTTATAGTTTCGATCTTAAAGGTCCTCCCAAAGGCCACGTGCAAAATACTTGGTCACCAACCTGTGGCCATACGGGGGTAGTGGAACCTTTAGGACGTGGGGCCTGATGGAAGGAAGTTAAGTCATTGGAGCTGTATCCTTGAAGGGGATATGGGGCCATTAGCCCCATCTCCTTGCTCTCTCTGCTCCCTGGCGTCCTGAGGTGAGACACCTCCTCTGTCACATGCTCCACATCCTGATGTTCTACCTCACCAGAGGCCCAAAACAAGGGGGCCAAGTGATCATGGACTGAGACCAAGAGCCAAACTAACCTTTTTCTCCTTTCCGGTTGTTGATCTTAGAGCCAGGCGCTGTGGTACATGCCTGTAATCTCAGAACACCAAGGCAGGAAGACCTCAAGGTGAAGGCCAAAGGCAGCCTGCGCAACTGACAGAGACCCTGACTCCAAGAAAAATTTATAAAGGGGGCGGGGAGCACAGCTGGGTGGTGGAGCACTTGCCTAGCATGCACGAGGCCCGGGTTCTTCTACCAGGTCCTGGAGGGGAGTAAAGTCATTTATCTTAGGAATTTGGCCACAGCAACAGAAAGCTAACATGTGAAAAATTAGAACTTCCAAATCGTTTGCCAAAAGTAAATGAGTAAGTGATCCCAGGGTGATGTCAATCTGAGGCCAGTTCAATCTCCATGTAAAACAGACAAAAGGACATCAACACAGCCTCCCCAGTCTCCTTGCCCATTGACGTGCTTTTAGAGCAAGAAACTCAGTAAGTGAGATTCCCTCACAACACAGGACAGCGATGGGGAAATGGATTCTCTCAACACTGAAAGAGTGAACTATGGCGATGCCTCAGCCATGTTGAATCGTTTGTGAGCCAGGCATTGGATGAGAGTTGGAAGAACAAAAATAAATAAAACACAGTCCCTTCCCACAAAGTTCCCAGTCAAGTGGGTTACAAAGACAGATGAACATAATTAGAATATAATGCCGCAAACCCAATGATAAAAATATGCACAGAGTGGGAGCAGAGCAGATTTGAGCAAGAGCCATGATTTCAAAGTAGTCATTTGCAATGCACTTCCAAATTGCTTCCATTCATTCACTGAGGATTTAGGTAGGATCTGAATTCCTCTATCATGCCTCTGATATCTGGTGGCCAAGGACAAAATCAGAGAAACATCACATATAAAAAGCCGGCTACTCAGAAACACAGAAGGAGCTTCAGGGAGAGGAGAGTAGATATGCCAGAGAGAGCTGAGGGTGAGGAAAATCCAGACTGCAAGGGTGGCGGCATGTAGCGATAGAAAGGTCATGTTGAGTTCAAGACGAACACTCCACTAGAGTGATGAGTATGGAAAGCCAGGCTCAGAGATGTGAGATAAAGAGGAGATAAACACAGCAGGCACGCATGCTATTGTAAGTCATTATCGCAAGTCCATTAGCTTAAGTGAGCACAGAGGCAGGCGGCACAGAGGGGCACAGGGGAGCACAGTCCTCGGGGAAATAGCTTTGTCTGTGAGGTAGAGCCTGGGTGTGTGGGCTCTTCACAGAGACCTGGGTTCAACTTCCTGCTATGCCACTCCAGGTAATCTAGACACTCCAACCCTCTATAAAGTGGAATAATTAAACCAGGCGTGATGGCTCCCACCTATAGTCCCAGAGACTCTAGGAGGCAGAGGCAGGATCGCAGGTTCAAGGGCAGAGGCAGCCCGCATAACTTAGCAAGACTCTGCCTCAAAATCAAAAGGTAAAATATGGCCTGGAGGTGCAGCTTGGTGGTAGAGTGCTTACAAAGCACACATGAGGCCCTGGATTCAACCCCTAGTACCACAAAAAAAATAAATAAATAAATAAAAGGAATAATTATAGCACCTACCTCATAGAAAAGGTTCTAGCATGGAGTAAATACTCATATTTCTTCATTCTAAAACTCATATTTTACCATTTCTGAAATCAGGATGCATCTTAGTTTAATTGTCAGCATTTTCCCCCTGTTAGTAGCCCATAAAATAATGACTTATCTACCAATTAGTGGCATCTTAGATTTAATGAGACTGTTAGTCCCTAATCCTAAAGCTAGTAACTGGCCTGGCTTTATACAAACTGCCTTACGCCGATAGGTTAAAATAAATGCTTCGCTTAAAATCATAAGGGGTTTTCTATTTTCTTTTGTTTTCTTTTTGGGGTTCTTGGGGGTTGAACCCTGGTCACACATGCTTTGCAAGTATTCTACTGCAAAGCTGCATCCTAGCCCTTTTTTTTTTTTTTTTTTTTTTTAACTTTTTTATCTTGAGACAGTGTCTTGCTAAGTTATGCAGGCTGCCTCTGGCTTCAAACCTGTGGTTCTCCAGCCTCCACTTCCCAAGTCACTGGGATTACAGGCATGTACCACCACACCTGCAAATCATAAGGATTTTTTTTTTAAAAGAAGAAGAAAAATGGTCTTCTGGCCTCTTGGTCCTCACAATATGATCCATAAACTGTTACAGGAATCTGAAAACCTGGGAGACAGAAGTTGATGGAAGGAAACAGGTTTTTTGTTTTTTAATTTGTTTTGTTTGTGGTACTGGGGGTTGAACCCAGGGCCTTGTGCTTGCATGCTCAATTATGCACACTACCTCTGGTCTCGAACTTGCAATCTTCCTGCCTCCGCCTCCCCAGACACTGGGATTAGAGGCATGCGCCACCATGCCTGGTGGCAGGAAACAAGTTTATTAGAGGTCAGCCCTGAAGAAGACAGAGGAGACTCTAGAGTCTCAAATCTCTATCTCAGGGGCTTTTAGGCAACCAGGAGCTTTTATGGCAAGAGGGAAAGGGAGACCATGCACTGGGCAGTTTTTCTCATTCAGACACATGTCTTCCTTCCTATTCTCTGGTGGGAAGCTCCCAATGGACTTTGCTCTCCTACAACTAGTTAATTGGGGAAGGGCTTCTATGCGGCAAAATGGGCTAGGCAGTTTCAAATGAACCCCTGTTACAAAACCAATAGCAGCATAATTACCCGAGTTGTTGCTGTTGTTGAGTCGTGTCCGACTCATAGCGACCCTCATAGGGTTTTCAATGACTGGTTGTTTCGGGATTGCCTCAGAAGTGGATTGCCATATCCTGCTCCCATTTTTGCACTGCTGGGAATCAAACTCTGGACATCAGAGACCGCAGGGCGGCGCTCTACCAACTGAGCTAAATCCCAGCCCCAAATTACCTGAGAGCTAGGTAGAAATGCAGGATCTCACGGCCCACTCCAGATGCATCAAATCAGAATATTCATTTTAACAAGGTCCCTGGGTAATTTGTGTTCACCATCAAGTTTAGAAGCACTTGTAGTTTTTGTTGTTGTGTTAAAGATATTGTATAATTAGATATTTGAATTCATTCCCTTAACTACTCATCAAAATTTAATTCTTTCATTAAAAATATAATGGAGCTCTGCTTGCCAGCCACCATGAGTAAGCCAGCTCAGCTCCATCATGTCCTGTCCGCCATGATGGTCCACCTTGCCTCAGGCCCAAAAGGATGGCACCATGGACAGAAACCACCAAAACGGAATTCCCCTCATTAAATGCTTTGTAGTTTCCATCATTCCGCAAATATCCTCTACTCCCAAGTCTCAACAGATGACTCAGCTCATCCTTAAAGAATAAAGGAGACCAAAGAAGAAATGGTCTTCTATTTCTAAAGGAGATAAGAGTGTATCCACTTTCCTTAAAGCAGAAAAGGAACTGACAAACTCTTCTTGATCAAATTTTAGACAGGCTCCTTTGAGCCATCATTTTCACTAGGCCTCCTCCTTGATCTCTGTCTTAAGTCTGCATGGCCCAGTTTTAGCAAGAATCCTGCTAATCCATTTTCACAATAATGCCCTTATGCATGGAATATAATGAAATTCATCTTCCCCTCAATCTCTCTCTCTCTCTCTCTCTCTTTCTCTCTCTCTCTCTCTCTCTCTCTCTCTCTCTCTCTCTCTCCCCCCCCCTCTGTCTCTGTCTCTGTCTCTCTCTTTTTCCTTCAGTACCCGGAGTTGAGCCCAGGGCCCCACACATGCTTTTTGCAAGTGTTCAACCACCAAGCCACACTCTCAGCCCCATCCCCATCATTTATATCTGAGTCCTTGGCCTACCTCTAGCAAGAGCCCTGTTAGATCAGTTTAGGAGTATACCATGATGGATATGATCAAAGTATATTATACACAGGTACAAAAATGTCATAATGAAACTCATTTTGTATAATATATGTTAATAAAATTTTTAAGTGACTAAAGATCCTAAGAAATAATGAATTACACCCTGACTTTGAGGGTGTCCTCTTAGTAATTGTCCATCTACTGACTCCTTTATTCTGTCTGTTGGATATAAACTTCCATCTGTATTTTTTTAAATCATAATTGTGCTTAGTCACATATCAAAGTCTCTTTCCCCTTTGGTAATAATACTAAGTCTGTATTGCACACACACACACACACACACACACACACACACACAGAGAGAGAGAGAGAGAGAGAGAGAGAGTTAAGTAGATGTTTTAAAATCTTTTAAAATATATGATGTATTTTGAGTATTACTATAACTTTACACAGAAATTAAAATCTCTGGAGATTACTAATAATGTCAATACCAAAGTTGGGGAGATGGGGAGAGCATTTTAATTTTTTAAAAATGTCACTGGTATTGCTGAATTTGGTTTTTATGTGATGTAGCAAATTGATACATTTGCTTTGTTGTTGTTAGGTGCTGTCAAGTTGGGTCCAATTTATAGCAACCCTATGAACAACAGAATGAAACACTCCAATTCTGTGCCAAGCACATGATCTTTTTTATGTTTAAGCCCATTATTGCAGACACTGTGTCAATCCATGTAGTTGAGCATCTTCCTTTTTTTTTTTTTTTTTTTTTTTTTGATGACCCGCCACTCTCCCAAACACCATGTTCTTCTCCAGAGATTGGTCCCTTCTGACATGTCCAAAATTCATAAGATGTAGTCTAGCCATCCTTGCTTCCAAGGAGAACTCTTATTGCACTTCTTCTAGGATGGATCTGTTGGTTCTTTTGACAGTCCATAGTATATTTAGTGTTCATCTCTAGCACTATAATTTAAAAACATTTTTTTTCAGTGCTGGAGATCAAACTCAGGGCCTCAAAGAGGGCAGAGCAGCAATCTACCAACTGAGCTAAGCCTTAGTCCCCTACAACATTTGTACTCTTGGTCAAATGGAGTCCCAACCAGACTCAACACTTGGGTACAAGGACTTAACACTTTGGGGCTCCAATTAATCAGGCCTGATCATCCTAGATAAACAACATGCTGCCAAATATTTGGTTGAACTATCATTAGAAACACTGAATTGTTATGAAATTTGTTGTTTGGCAGATTTATGCAGAAAACATAAATCACTAACATGGACTTTTGTGATGCCCTGATTGAGGTAATGGTACAACCATGGCCAGAGGTAGTACAGCTTCCATTACAGTATTATTCTCTATGATGGGTTCAATCAAGGAACTGGAAAATTAGGGCACGTAATGCTGAAAGGGAATAGTTAATACTCCCCATAAAAGGTCTGGATTGGCTGCTAGAATGTGAATAGCTAGTGATGAATGTGAAAAAATTAGCAGCCTAGATAAATCCCTGGATACTGTTATTTTATAGTGTAAATAAATTAGCTTTGCTATAATTAATGCACTGAGAAGGAATTGGATTTGGTCTTTTTTTAATCTTGGATTTATTATACTAAGTAGCCACATGAGCCTCCTTCCACAGCCCCCAGGAGTCTGGCGTCCACCCCAGCTTCTTGTGGCAGGGGTCCATTTGCCAGCTAGACGGGACCTGACCAAGCCCAGGCTCTCCCTCACCCTATGCCCATGTCTGCTCCACAGAAAACACTAGCACTCTCTCCTTTGCTCAAATAGACTCATCCTAGAGAGGAACCCCTCAGCTGCCCTCATCATGCAAGCAGTCTCTCTCCCCCCTCTGGATCCCTATTTCCTATGCCCAGCAGCAGCAGGGGGACACACGGCAAGATCCCCAGGTTGTGCTGTTAAAGCTCTGCTTTAGCTGTTTCCCCCAAGGCAGACACTGAGAAGGCCTGAGGGCAAGCTGACTGAGGAGATGATCTCAGGAAACACTGGCAGAGTGGAAAACCCAGGGATGGGCAAAGCTATGAAGCTCTGCTCACCCTCAGGAAGGAGGGCTGGAATGGCCCCAGAAGAGCCCTGGCTGTTGACCCTCTCTGGAGATTGCTTTAGCCAAAGAACATTGCCTCTCCCAAGGTCAGGCCTCTTTCAAGGCACAACTAATACACAGTAACCACTTGTGGGGTTATTAATGCCCATCCTCTCCAACCAAAGCCATCCTGCAGGGCCATTTCAGAACTGCCCATGGGGTCAGCTGAGGCCACAGTTGGAAGGTGGCCCAACTTCTCCCTCCACCACTCTGCTCTCTTCTCCTTCCTTCCACAGCTGTGGGTCCCAAGAGGAAACCCTAATACACATCATGCATGCTGCTTCCTGGTGAACCCACCCTGCTACTATAGGGAGGGGAAGGAAGCAAATACAACAGGGTGTTATCAAGCAACTTACCTCCATGGGTAACTGGCACTCGAGTCCACCAGAACACTTTGAAAAATCAGGTAGGCCATGTGCCTCGGAACTATCCCACTATGTCAGCCAGCTCATGTGGCACTGTGGCAGAGAAACTCACCAGAAAAAACTCGTGGGAGGAATGATTTATTGGGGGCTCACAGAGGCATGTGGTGGGGCAAGCGGCAGGACCTGTGGCAGACACCTCCTGTTATGGCAGATTGGGAGCAGAGAGCTTACTAGAACCAATGGTCCGAGTAAGATCTTCAAAACCCAAGCCCTAGTGACCTGCTTCCATAAAGCTAGATCCTACTTCCAGAGTTCCATAACTTCCCAGGACAATACCACCACCACCTGAGGACCAACATTCAAAGGCATGGCCTTTGGGGGACATTTTAGATACAAACAATGACACCCACCCAAGCACTAAGGGAGCAGAGCTCTCCATGGGGTTGAAGACATAATTTCTTCACACAACTGGCTCATACCATGTGCAGGAAGAACAAGAGACAGCTGCCAGAGAAAGCCTTCAGGCCTTCAGGGTTGGTGGTTGCAAGTTGGATGGGAGAGCACGGAAATGCAAGGGCCAGTGGACTTGGGTAGGTCCTGATGGGTTGGGCTGTAGCCACCTGCTCTAATTTAGGCCTGAAAGGAATCATCTTCCCACACTAAGGATGCCATAGACCCAGAAGGAAAAGAGAAACAGATATTGTGGGCATTAGAGACAGCTACCAATCAGAAAGGGATTGGGGCTAGAAACACAAAGAATGGCCATATAGGAAACATTTTTGAGTGAATAATGTCTACCAGACAACTCTACCTAACTAGACTCACTCAGGAAATCTTTGTGATGATTCTAAAGACTTAGAATCATGTGTTATTTCTATTTAATAGACTAAGAATTCAATTTTTGAGACTAGAAACATTCCCAAATTAGTAACTTAATCCCAAATTGAATGGGAAAGTCCATATTCTTAACCAGACTACAACTATTCCACCTCTCCAGAAATAAGAAATAGATTTCCCAGAAAAAGGGATTGCTTAGTAAGTCTTGGGTGCAAAGGACTTTAGCTATACAGCTAAATATCACTAAATATTTAAATATTTAGCTAAATATTTTTGTTGGGCTGGGGATTGTGCTGCAATGTATACTAGTTTGTTTTGAATCTTTTCTACTATGAAAGTTAAAGTGGATCACCCAGTATACCAGAACACACTTCAAAACATACAGCTATCCAGGAATACTTACATATTTGATACTAATTAATGTAGTAGCCAAAATAAGAACACTCATCCATCTACAATTACCAATCTTTCCCAAATTATTTGTAATCAGAGTTCACATTTACATTTCTAAAGAGGTACCAAAACACAAGATACTAAATGCCAAAGAGAAGGACGTACCAAGAGACAAGTTTTCCAAAGACAATGAAATCCAATCCAAAAGTTCTAAAATTCATTAAGGGCGTTTACAAACATAGGCAGGATTAGAAATAAGGATTTGCTAAAGAAGGTCATCTTAGTACAGTTCTATGAAAGCCTTCCCTTCATCCTGGCAAGCAGGGCATTAGAGATGAGCTAGTCACAAGCCTGCTAAAGCCAAAAATTTCATAGGACCACTTAAAAAGCTCCATCTGTCCCCTGCTGCTGCTGTTAAGCAGAATAAAGAAGGGTCTGACTCCTACCTGGGGCATCTAATGGGCAAGAGACAAGCTGATGGTTCTTTGCTAATGGAATTTGTGCCCCAAAACAAATGACTATTCCCCATAGGCCAGAGGTAGTTTGTGGGCAAGAGAGGGCCAAGATGGCTCCATCTTGAGTCCTGTGTGCCAGGAGCACAGACGGCGATAGGGGAAACTGTGCAGCCAAAAGCTGGGAAAGCACTCCGGCTTCTGAGGGGCTGTAGGAGGAGATGAAAGGAGCTAGGAATCAAACGAAGCTTCAGGGAATTGGGCCCAGAGGTGGAAAGTCAATTGGGAGACCAGGTGTCTAACAAGACATCCCCAAGGCATTTGGTCATACCATGGAGGTTTCCTTTGCGCTCCACATTTGTTTTCTGAAAAACAAGTGGGTCCAGCTAAAGAAAAGTCCCAACAGTATCTTGCTAATTGTGACCTGACTGTCTCCAGGAAGAAACAAAAGAATTGATGTCCCTTCGCCATACTGGACCAAATATCAGTGTCCCTAAGTGAAGACCGCCTGCAACAGTACCACTGTGATGTCTGATCCCGTCAGATCTTAGAAGGTAAGCAGGGTTGAGTCTGCTTAGTACTTGGATGGAAGACCACCAGGTGCTGTTGGCTTGGGAGAAGGACCTAATAACCTACTCACAAAAAACAATTAGCCATTGAAAACACTATGAATAGCAGAGAAGCACAATAGTGTTTCACCTGTTGTACCTAAGGTCGCTATGAGTCAGACACTGACTGGAGGGCACCTAACAATAACAACAACAAGTGAGGACCAATCTCCCAGAGCCAACTCAGATAGTGCAGTCTGAAAAGACCACAGAAACCCCTAGAAAGCTGCTGTTTAACGGCAAACCACTCAACACCCCCTCCATTGCTGTGGAGGCTTTTTCTCTGTCCTTTAAATAAAACTCACTCTGCTTGCCTTCAGTGGTCCATGAATCCATTCTTCAGTTTAAGAAACCATGAACCCAATCTGTGGCTCTGGGAACATCCGTCAGGCTCCATCTCCCTCCGTCATGTCACAGAGGCACTGACAACTGACTGTTGGAGAAGTGTCTGCATACTGGGTGGGAGGGGGTGCAGAAAAGGACAGGCTGAGTCCAGTTAGAGGGCTCACTGAAGAGCCCAGGGATTAAATACCTGCCACAAGGGGGCTTAACCCAAGATGACAGCAGTCTCTGAATCTCGCTCCTCTAGTTCTCTCCCCATCCCACCTCCAGACCCCATCCAGGAGGGACAGGAAAGTTTGCTCAGCAAGCTGAGGCTAGGGAGACAGGGGGAGAGAAGAGCTGTGAAGAGCTACATCTCTGTTTCCCAGCTGGAAACAGGCAGCATGGGAAGAGAAAATGTAATACTCTGAAGAGAACATAATGGTACCAGATAAAGTCATTTTATATTTTCAACTGTCAAGAGTTCTGATTTTTTTTTTTCCTTAGCAGGAAGCATTCTAACTGCTGAAATGAGAGTGTAGTTACACCTTAAAGCAACTGCAAAACTGTTATTACCAGCGCGTCAACCAGAAGCCATGGGTTGGCCAGTTTTCCTCCAGTGGCAGGCAAGGATTACTCCCACTCAGAAAATTTTATAACGAAGAAGGGAGAGTACAATAAAGACGTGTCCCTGTCACAGGCTGCAGTTCCACACACCGAGCTACTTCAATTTACCAGCTATACACCAACCTACAAAATTCCCACTGGCAATCTCCTCCACTTCTAAAAACTACAGAATAAGTGCCACTAAAGTACCCTGGGGGGTAGCTGGGTTTCACTTCTAAATCTCACTTTCTTTTGAATGTTAAAAAGAGATTTAAACTATCCTTTGTCTAAATTGATGGTGCTCTCAACCTCTTACTTTGAGACATAGAAAATGGATAGAAGAGGAAGTGGCAGAGACCAAAATAAGGCAGACTGAGGACCACAAGACACTTTTTCCGCTTGGCCAATCTCCCTAGACTTTGAGAAATGTATGAAGCCCACCAAAAGCTCCAGGAAAGAAACTTTTCCTTTCTTCCTCCTCGTTCATCAGACTGAGAAAATTCTCAAATGTTCTTTCATGGTAAATTCTCAAGTCTTAGGGTATATTCCCAGGACTAGGGTTTCAGGCTCAAAAAAAAAAAAAGAAAGAAAGAAAGAAAGAAAGAAAGAAAAGAAAAGTGAAGGAATGATTTTTTACAGAGAGCCACAAAATCAGAGGGGAAAAATAGAGATATCAGGTGACAGTAAGTTGGTAAGAACAATCAAAAGAACAGAAATAAAAAGTATATCTTGTTTTCAGAATTTTAAGTAGAAAGACAAAAATAAGATAGATATAAAAGCAGAGAGTCTGCAGCCATAGCACCTTAGCATCCAATTCCACCCCCGTCTAGGAAGCCAAACAGGGTCAGCCTGGTTAGTCCTTGGATGGGAGACCACGTGGGAATAGCAGGAACTGCAGGGTAGGGAGAAGGACCTGGCAATCTACTCCCAAAACAATCCACCATTGAAAACACTATGAATAGCAGAGAAGCAATGACAATAATGCTGGGCAGGGCACAATGTCTGAGAGTGTTTTGTTCTGTTGTATATAGGGTCGCTATGAGTCAGACCCAACTCAATGGCACCTAACAACAACAACAAAAGCAGAGATTTTTTTTCAATAGGAGTGGACTGTAAATTCTAGAATGTAATTAAACTACTATGATACTCTGCAGATTCTGAATACTTTTCACTGCTCCTTCTAAAATCCTAATTAACTGATAGATCACAGTTATAGCTTATCAGCTGTTCTTTATCCAGTAAAAAGAACTCATGAGGAAACGTTAGCTCAAGGCTGTTAACAGCGTCTAAACAAATAACAATTCAGAGACTAATCAACTTGGCCAGTGGGGGAAACATTTGTGATTCCACCACAGAGAAATCCCTAACCTCATGACCCTAATAATTATTTTTGCAAATCATAGAGTGGTTCTTTGTTACAATGATGGGTAAAACCTTACCACTTAGCTACATCTGAATCTGGGACATCTGGTCATGCTAACCTCATCTACTAAGCACAGCATAAATCACAGGCCAGATTGCTATGAGCAGTGAAAGGCACAAAGTTATGAAAATTATGAAAAGGCACAAAGTTATGAAAAAACAAAACCAAGGAGCTACTATATATACTGTTTTATTTTTAGAACATCTCCCAGCCACCTCTCTGGTATGGTTTGAGTTTGGGAAAAGGCAAGTGTGGCACATCTGGTTACTCACAGCTAAAGTTCATCTTTCAAAAGGCACTCAGATAAAGGTGACCAAAACCCCACTGCTCCCAACAACAAATATCATTTATCAAAGGAGGGGTATAATCCTAAAACTTGTAACAAGTTGATCCTTAATCCAGTTAATTAATCTATGCATAAAAAGATAAGAAGTGAGTGATTGGAGGGGACAGTAGTAGGTAAAATTATTTTAAATTGTCAAAAAACTGTCTGGAGGCCGGGCGAGGTGGCGCATGCCTATAATCCCAGCGGCTTGGGAGGTGGAGGCAGGAGGATTGCAAGTTCGAGACCAGAGGCAGTCTGCATAATTTGGTGAGACCTTATCTCCAAAAAATAAAAAAATAAAAAAATGGGCTGGGGGTACAGCTCAGTGGTCCAGCACTTGCAGAGCATGCAAGCCCGAGGCCCTGGGTTCAACCCCCAGCACCATAAAAACAAATAAAAATTTAAAAAATTAAAAATAAAAGAAAACTGTCTAGTGAGGAAAAAAAAACAGATTATGAATTGAATATATAGTATAAGTACCGTTTAATAGCTTGCAGCCGTAGCCCTGTGGCATCCGATCCTGTCAGATCTCAGAAGCTAAGCAGGTTAGTACTTGGATGGGAGACCATCAAGGAACACCAGGTGCTATAGGCTTGGGAGAAGGACATGGCAACCCACTCCCAAAAATCAATCCACCATTGAAAATCCTATGAACAGCAGAGAAGCACTGACAACAGTGTTTCACCTGTTGTACACAGGGTCGCTATGAGTTGGATACCGACTCAACAGCACCTAACCACCACAACAACAACTGTTTAATAAGTTTATATATAATCACCACAGAAAGTGCTCCTTTTGAATCCCAAATCTACCAGCCAGGTGGAGGAGCCACTCACAGAAAGAGGCTATGCTCAGCCCTCAAAATGGGCTATGATTTGTTACAAATGGTTTCCTTTGGTTTCAGTGACACAGAACAAGGTGAAAAGGACATTGAAGGCAGAGAGGCAGAGGTGAGCCAGGAAGCCCCCCCAGGGCCTAGAACCTCCATGAGGCTGCTGAACTCTTTCGCCACCAGAAAAGCCATGAGCCAGTTGGCAAAAACACAGATGTTGGTGACAGAAGGAAGGCCTCTGACATGAGGAGCCAGCACCGCTCAAAGCCAGCCCACACTGGCACCAACAGGCTCTGCAGAGACAAGTGCCAAGAGGGCCGCATGGCAGGAATGGCTGAAACCACTTACAATAGCCCCAAGGCACTCAGGCTGAGTACCATGACCACAGCCGACAAGGCCAGAAGCAGCCTCCTCCCAGCTAGGCCCCCTATCATGAGGGCCACTGCCTCTGTGAACAGACCCTGGCCCATGCTCATGATGACCAACACCAGTCTTCAAACTTGGCCTCCTCAGGTGACACATACGATAATTGCCTGGAACAATATTTATTAAACTCTTAATAAAGGTCACATTTACCGTGCATATTTCCATAGGCTTGCATTTTGTGCCTTTTTAAAAATAAGCAGATTTTTTAAAAGTTTCTAGACCAAAGAAAGAAATCTGCTTTCTGAGCCTTGCTAACGTGCAATCTTTGCCAGTTTTTCCCCCCGGTGGTGACAACAGCACATCAAGTTTATGAAGAAAATTTAGCAAAGTTGTTTAAAGCATCCAGCATCACACTTAACACAGTAGATGTTGTATGATCAGGGTCTACTAGTTTCCTTAGCTTATAATGCTTCCTTTTTTTTTTATTTTTTTTGTTAGTAATTTTTAATGGGTCTCATTATAACATTTCCATACAATGCATTTCATTGTACATGGCTCACGTTAACTTCAGCTTACAACAGTTTCTAGAACCAAAGATTCAAAAAGTACACTTCCATTGGAATATTACAGGTTGTCACTTATTTTCATACATGTATGAACAACTTTACAAATCAATATAAACAAGAACCTTGAGATGAAAATGTTTTAGGAAAACACTCTTGCCTTATGCAATAAACCCCATTCATAGTAAGTGTATTGCAACTCCATGTCCTTTTGCCACTTATTGAATTTTTTACCAGGAGATCATTACAGAAAATAAAATTTTGGAAGCACTCCATTCCCTATATCATAATCCCATCTCAAGAGTAATAAAAATCTATGATATGAAAAATAAAGTTCCAAATATTCTAATAACTGAAACCAGAACCGTGACTCCCTCGCCTCCTTGCTCCACGGAACTACCACTCTCTGCCTCTGCTCTCCACGCTGCCCCCATTGCCGATGGAAGAGTGTTCTCTCTGCTCAATCTTGCTTTTTCTCTAAGATTGCAACCCGACTTCATTAACAATCCTCCTGTTCCCACTCCCCTGGTTCTCTTTCTCCTTACCTCCCTCAGGTTCTAAAAATCTCTCTCTCAGCCACATAACCCTCTCAGCCTGCCTCACTATGGCTCCTCACTAGTGGTAGTGTCAACTTCCTTAAGAGAGTTAATTAAATTATCTCTACCTTCTTACGTCAATTTACTCTTGAATGCACTGCAGAAGACTTCCAACACCCCATCCCCAACACTCCCGTATCACCTGACTGAGGTCACTGGTGACCTCTGTTGTCAATTCCCATGGCCACTCTCCTGACTCTGCCAAGATCCTGGCCCTGTTTGTTGCATGTGACACCACCAACCAGATACCTCAGTCCCCCCACCCCTCTTTTCGCTTAGCTCCTCTGTCGCTGCTTTTTCCTGTCATCTCCCTGACTGCTCCTTTTTTGGTTGCATTAGCTGACGCAGCTGCCCTGCCTCTGACTGCCAGTCCTTGTTGACATATCCTGGGGTTCTGGCAGCGACCTATGAGGTTCCCTCTGCTGTTTAATACATGCTCCCACCCGCCTGCTCCTGCTTCTCTGTGACAGTGGAGCTCCCCAGGGCACTCAAGTCTACATTGCCTGTCTGTACTATGACCTAAAAGTGCTTGGAAATTCACACCCACTAAAAACAGCCCAGTCTGCAGCTGCACTACTGTGGTATCTGATCCTGTCAGATCTTGGAGGCTAAGCAGGGTCAGGCCTGGTTAGTATTTGGATGGGAGACTGCCTGAGAACACCAGGCACCATGGGCTTGGGAGAAAGACCCGGCAACCCATTCCCAAGAAACAGTTAGCCATTAAAAACGCTATGAAAAGCCAGGTGTGGTGGCACACGCCTGTAATCCCAGTTGCCGCAGCCCATGACTACCTCTTAGGATCCAGGGTTTCCCGAAGACAGATGAGGAGTCGGCAATGGAAGATAGAAACACAGCAGCTCAGAGGCAATGTGGATCTGTTCCGTTTATTGTTTGGATAGCTCATTTTTTATACAGTCTTTTTAGGCTTAGGTCATGCAAGTAGTAAGAATACGTGCAGTTTTACATACCTGGCAGTCATAATAGCAGTGGGGGGTCAGGCTGACCAGAGCAGCAGCCTTTACTCTTTCTCTCTAGCTGGGAACCAAGGTCTGCCTTTAGATAGATAAGTACCTCCATGTGAAATTGCCAGGAAGGCTTTTGTACTGTGTTGACTCAAGGAGTTCATGGTGTTAGCAGTTACCCAAGAATTTTTTCATTGCAGGCCTGTTAGGGAGTTTTCTTCACTCCTGCTCTGAATTAGCATTGCTCACAGAATTAGAAGATTATATATTTACATTCATTATTTGTTTTTCATTAATTTTCCCAAAAATCCACAATGTGAATGATCACATAATTAGAAGATTATATATTTACATTTATTACTGGTTTTTCATTAATTTTCCCAGAAATCCACAATATGAAGAAAACAGTGACCAATTCAAATTTAGGAAAAAGAAAAGATGAGATTCCAAGTCCTTTTCCATGAGGAGACCTTCTTTTGGAGGTACTCTTCGCCTTTTGGCTGACTTTCCCTCCACAGGCTTTGAGGTACTTTTCCCCTTTCAGTGGACGTTCCCTCTGATGCCCTTTTAAAGGTACCCTTCCTTATGTGGGGACTCAGTCTACCCATCATGAGTGGACCTGGACCTGGCACCCAGTGACCCAGGAGGCAGAAGCAGGAGGATCGCAAGTTCAAGACCAGAGGCAGTCTGCATAATTTAGTGAGACCCTGTCTCAAAAAGTAAAAAGAATGGACTGGGGGTGCAGCTCAGTGGTACAGCACCTGCAAAGCATGTAAGCACAAGGCCCTGGGTTCAACCCCCAGTACCACAAAAAGAAAGAAAGAAAGAAAGAAAGAAAGAAGAAAGAAAAGGAAAGGAAAGAAAAGAAAAGAAAAGCCAAGCCTATGAGTAGCAGAAGAGCGCTAGCAATACTGTTTCACCTGTTATATGTAGGGTCGCTAATGAGTCAGACACCAACTCAACGGCACCTAACAACAACAACTAAGGATCCCCTAGCCCATGCTGATGGGGCAGGAATATACATCCCCCAGCACTTGGCCCTGATCATGATAGCTCTGAAATAGGCCCCATCCTGTCCCCAGAGGATTCCTTGGGGTGGAGGCAGAGACCGCCTCTGTGGATCCCTCCTTCATATTGCATCCCTTGGGGACCTCCCTCTTTTGCCCAACCACTTACCTCCTTCCTTCCCTTACAGTTTAGTCACTTTTACCTGATTTTTTATCTTTTTCCAATTTTACACTTTTACCTCCTGGGGAACCCAACCTAAAGCAGACATCAGAACCCCCCCACACACACCTACCCAGGGTGATTATACACCTGTTCATAACTTCATCTCCCACCTGGGTGCTGATGGCTTCTAAATAGTCAGATTAAGTCCCATCCTCTCCCCTCAAGCTCACACCTGTGTGCTCAGCTACCCGCTGGGAAACCACAGCCCTGACATTCTCCAGATAACTCAAACCCAGCACACCTCCCAGGTTGGATCATCCTCAAAAGCACAAACTGCTTCTTTCCACAGCCTCCCCTTAGGATAAAACACAAACGCCCTCCCACTAGCACCTGCCAGGAACCTGGGACCTGCCTCAGCTGTCTTCTTTCCCTCCCCATCTAACTGGGGCCAAGTTCTGGCAATGCGAATTCCTAACACCTTTGCTGTCAATGCTCTCATCTGTCTGACCTGCTCATCACCTTGGTCAGGTGCCCATCAGCATTTCCTAGGCTCTTGCAGTGGAGAGAGCGGTTGGTGTGATGTTACATTGTGGGGCAGCACAAGCTGCAGAGCCATACATAGGTTCAAATCTCGACTCCCCTTGGACTACCTGTGTAACTTTAGGCAAGCCACTTACCCTTTATGTGTCTCAATTTCTTTATCTATAAATAATAAGTATCTATCCCCATAGGATTGTTATGCCTGCAGCCGTAGCACTGTGATTCTGATCCCTTCATATTTCAGAAGCTAAGCACGGTCAGGCCTGGGAATACCAGGTGCTGTAGGCATGGGAAAAGGACCTGGCAACCCACTCCAAAAAAAAATCAATCTGCCAATGTGAATCCTAGGAATAGCAGAGAAGCACTGACAATAGTAATGGGAAAAGGACGTGGCAATCCACTCCCAAGGCAATCCTGAAACAATCAGCCATTGAAAACCCTATGAAGGTCACTATGAGCCAGACACAACTCAACAGCATCTAACAACAACGACAACATAGGATTGTTGGATTGTTTTGTTGTTGTCATTGTTTAAGTATAAATTAATAAAGGTACAGCACTTAGAAGAGTGTCTGGTACTTTGTTAAAAATGTGCATATTTGTATTATTATTGTTGTTTTATTGTCTTCCAATTAGTTTATGGAAGCAATACTAGTACGTGACATCACCTAGTATTAGGGATGAGGTTCTGAATATATTCCATTCCAAGTGAGAGGAGGCCCAGGATCTAAGCCAGGCTGAGGCTCAAGAGCAAGGCCTCCATGGCTTCAACAGAGATCGTCCGTAGCACCCCTTTAGCTTTTCAGGATGACCAGAAGATTCCTAGCAAACATAGGAAAATTGCCATTTTTATAACTCAAAAACAGTTGCAATACAGTCAATTCAATCTGATGCTTTAAAACAATATAAAAATGAGATGTGTTTTTACAAAAAGAATACAATCATTAAATCTATTTTGTTACGGAACTTTAGAAAGTGGCTCCTCTTTTTTAAATAATTCTAAGATTTTCAGGGCTGAGGTTTTGCTCCGTTGGTAGAGTGCTGGCTCTTCAGCCCTGGGTTCAATACCCGGCACCACAAAAATGGGAGAAGGACCTGGCAAACCAGTTCCCAAAAGAATCAGCCATTGAAAACTCTATGAGGATTCCTATGAGTCGAACTCAACAGCACCTAACAAGATTTTTCAAAGCCATACTGCTATAACTATACACTGTGTTTCTTCTTCACCAGGATCAAGTTAGACGCTCATGCAGAGCATCATCAGACAAACTCAGACCTGAGCTGCCTCTGCAGTCCTCACTGAGTAGCTTCCTCGAGTCCCTGCCATGATAGCTGTAAACACCAACTCCTTCATTTTAATCCCTGGATCACCTAGACTTTAGTGACTAAACTCAACTTGAACACTGAAATCCGTAGCTGCTTCTCCCTGCTCTTGTTGTTTGGTCCAACTCATAGCAACCCTATCTACAACAGAACGAAACACTCCCTGACCCTGTGCCATGCCCAGCACTATTGTCAAGGCTTCTCTGCTATTTAAAATATCCTGGAAAGCTAAGAGCATCTGTTTTCATGAGCACAGCCCTGTTATCAGGTTTTTCTGGTCCATTTTGATGGTGAACGGCCATGACAGTAACAACAGGTGCTGCAGAAACATTGCTACCTTGTCACAAAGGGAAGATAAAAAAAAAAAAAAAAAAAAAAAAAAAAGCTGCTAGCTGAGTCCCAAAGATGCATGGCATTTAAACATCCAGATGTTCTGATGTTGCCAAGCCAGTTTGTCTTTCATCATGACATCCTGGAGCTCCCGCCCCACACAGGGGAGAGAATCAAAGAGTTCAGGCTTATGTCATGGCTTCTGGTTGACTATGAGGGAAGAGCAACATTTTTAAGTGATTTCTCTGTGTGGCAGCATTCATACTGCTAATCCAGGTCCACGGGCCCTTGTGGGATATTCATAAGAAAGGCATTTGGGGAAACTGGAAGAGGAAGTCAGGAGAGAGATGTCTCAAGACTGCACGGACACACTAAGAAGTAGATCAAGGCTCTGGGTATACAAGATGTTCCAGAAAGAGTCGGGGTGAGGAATATTCCTGCTCCCGCTGAGGAGCTGGGCACATAAGACAGCCAGAACAGAAAGGACCAACTCCCAAGGCAAACTCGTAACAAGGAGACAGAGGTAGCCATGAACTTCAAAAGGTTCAGCCCGGCAGCCTACATTATTCGAGGAGATGGCAGCAGAAGGATCTTTGTACTCCCCCTGTAACATGGGGGCCATTGGTGTCACAGTGAACCTCCTGCAAAGGACACGTGAGACACTTGCCAGCCAAGAGAAAAGGTGTAGGTAACCCAGAGACCCAGTATCACATGGAGGAACACAAAATAAGACTCTTACCATCTGTTTTTCACTTGACTAATTTCTTATTTCCTGACCACCACGGTGCCCACATGTGAACCTCAACACATCGATTTACACGGATGCCAGTGTATGGATTTTCTTTTCCCCTTGAGACAGGGTCCGTCTATGTAGCCCAGGCTCGCCTCCTGCCTCTGCCTCCCAGGTGCTGGCATTACAGGTGTTGCTCCACCAAGCCCAGCTCCATTTACTGATCCATTCAGCACCCCTAGAGCCTGGGGCAGCCCAAACTCTCAGGCCAGTCACCCCTGGCTACAGTGAACAACTATCCCAGTTTGCCTGGAACCTTCGGTTTCAAAAACCAGAAATGTCCCAGGAAGACCAGGCACTGTTGGTGGTGCTGTATATCTCTGGTGACAAGTACCCCAGTGGCCTTGGTAACCCAGGGTGCTAAATACCAGTACTATCTCTGTGTGTCAGAACAAGGGAAGGGCTGGGGAGCCTTGAGCTAGTTTATAATGAGACATACAGACCTAAATTTAAGAACAAACTTCAAGGTAGAAACAAAAACTACACCCCAATCAGGATCGCTTAAAACCCAGAGCCTCTCCTCCTGAAAGTAAAGCCACTTCCGGGGCTCCCATTAGAACCACAGCAGTATCACATGTGCCAGTCCTACGCACACCGCAGTGACTTTTCAGGATAGCAGAGAAACAAGACCTGATGGCCTCCTAGAACAAGACCTGCAGGGATGGATTCTCAGGAGGATAAGCATATGAACAGCCCCAGGAACAGGTCTTCACCCCTCTCTCTTTTGTCTTCCCTCCACTCTCTACAACTGAAACATTAGCTCCTCCAAGCAGGCGCTGGATGGCCACGTGGCTGTGGCCACCGCAGCCATTCATCCATGGCTGTGGCCACTGCACCTGCTGTATTCTGTTATATTTTGGACTTTATGGATATTCTTTGTAGGGATTCAGTAATCATTTGGTGATTGAATAGGAAAATGCATAAAGGGAGACTATTAGGAGATTTTATTGTCCACATGGTATCTACTTTTTATTATTTTTTTCCCCAAACTCACTATGTAGCTCAGACTTGCCACAAATTCACTATGTAGTCCAGACTGGCCTCAATCTCCGCAATACTCCTGCTTCAGCCTCCTGTGTGCTGGAATTACAGACATGTGCCACCCTATCTGGCAGTATCTGCCATATTATGAGTCAACAATATGCCTGTAACTCTCAGCTAAAGAGGATAAATTTTACAAATATTACACACACCTGAGTGTTATTATCTATATTCTCACCCAGGTAACTGATTCCTCCCAACCACAGAGTAAAAGCATCAAGTCAAAAAATTCAGCTGTGATTTTTGAAGATCTCAGCCTTCCTTTAACACTATCAATAGAGCTGGTTCCTATCAAAAAGATTTGTATGATAGCAAAAATAACTTAATCAATTACCTGGGAATAAATGTTGTCATTAGGTGCCATCCAGTTGGGTCTGAGTCATAGCAACCCTATGTATAGGAGAACAAAACACTCCCTGACACTGTGACACCCCTGGCACTATGTCAGTGATTCTCTGCTATTCATAAGGTTTTCGATGGCAGATTACTTCAGGATTGTTTCAGGAGTGGGCTGCCAGGTCTTCCTCCCATTTTTGTAGTGCTGGGGATCAAACCTAGGACCTCAGAGAGCGCAGAGTAGCACTCTTACCAACTAAGCTAAACCACACTCCTGGGAGTAAATGTTCGGTGCCTTCAAGTAGAGTCCCTCTCATAGTGACCTTCTGTACAACAGATGAAACACTCCCTGACACTGCGCCATGCCAAACACTATTGTCAGTGCTTCTCTGCTATTCATAAGGTTTTCAATGGCTGACTGTTTCAGGCTTGCCTTGGGAGTGGATTGCCACGTCCTTCTCCCATTTTTGTGGGGCTAAGAATCTAACTCAGGACGTCAGAGACTACAGAGCAGTGCTCTACCAACTGAGTTAAATCCCAGCCCCACCAGGATCTAGAGCTATCAAAATGTTCCCATTTGCACATATTCACAGTTGTAGATCTTAAGGATATTCAGAAAAAGGCAGACAAACCACCAACAACCTCCTAGAAGTTCAAAAATGTCCTCTCTGAATTATTAGAGTAACTTATTAACATTGGTTTTCAATCAGGGGCAATTTTGTTCCCCAGGGGACATAGTGGCAATGACTAGGGACTTTTTAGTTGTCATTAGTAAGAGGGGGGTTGCTAAGGGCATCTAGTGGGCAAACATCAGAGATAATATTAAAACTCCTACAGGGCACAGGCCAGGCCCTCAGCTCAAAATGTCAGGAGCACAGAGGCTGTGAATCCCTGCGTTATCATTAAGTCCTGATAGCATCTGTCCCCTGCAGTGTTGATTTATTAATGTCACAAGATGGAGAGCTTTTTGTTCATCAGAATATCTGTTGGGAAGAACACAGCTTGTGTTTGGAGAAAATATTTTTATGATCTGGGGTGAAAACAAGGCTTCAAACAGCAGTAGAGAGGGGTAAAGAGAGAGGAAAATCTCAAAATACAAGATGAAACTATATGAACACAGAGAAAGTAAAAAGGGGGTGCAGAGGGAAAAAAAATCAATGAGAATAAAAGCCATGATGGCATTTGTTTTTCATTGCATCTTAATTGAAATTCCTACTTTTTCCTTTTTTTCTTTTTTAGTTTACATTGTTCTGTAAATTATGTAAGTGGATGAATGTGTGAGCAAAAGCGATTTAATAGTTGCATAATGGATTTAACAAAAGGCTTATTATTCTGCACCCCATTAACATTTATAGATTTTTTAAAAAGGATAAAATAATATTTAAGTTCTTTAAAGCAAAAAAAATAAACAATAAGTTTAAGTAATCAAAAATCATGGCTCAATTTCTCACTAGTGTGGGCCCTGTTTGCTAGAGAAGCTTCTGTTTTGTTGGCATGTGAAGGAGCTGCGGAAGACAGGTAGCCAAGCTGCTCAGGAAAGGGAGGGAAAGAAATTCTTGGGGGCAAAGCAACTGAGAAATGGCTTTGGAAGAGGGCAAATCTACCTCAAGAGGATTTTTTCTTAAATTTGTTTATGTTGGGGTATATGATACAAGGGCTGGGATTAAGCTCCATTGGTAGAACACTGCTCTGCAGTCTCTGAGGTCCTGAGTTCAATTCCCAGCACCGCAAAATGGGAGAAGGACATGGCAACCCACTCCCAAGGCAATCCTGAAACAGTCAGCCATTGAAAACCCTATGAGGGTCGCTATGAGTTGGACTCGACTCGCCGGCACCTAACAACAACAACATATGATACAAATCCTCTCCTCCATCTTTCCTACAAAGTTTCCTGCACTGATTGTTTTATATAATCAGAAAGACTTTGTTGGTTTGTTTCAATTGACCCTAGAGAGATTCAGAGTTCAGCATCTAGGCTGGCCCGGAGCCTGATCATGGAAATGTCAAAACTGGACTACAAAGAACCTGTGGGCGATGGTGAATACACTTCAGCATTCACAAAGGCCTCGCTAAGTCCTGAATCTCTCTCCTCATTTCAGAAGAGACTCTATTAGGCCAGGAATTTCCTTAAGTCTGAAAATACACAGATTTCTCACAAAGTAAACACTAGCTCCCATGTTACATTTCCATAACGGCCCCAAATACAAAGCTAGCAGAGAATGCACCCTTGAATTTTAATGAACATATGCTTTCATTTCTAAGTAGAATAAAAGGTAAAGGTATTCTGGAGTGATGCAGTGAATGAAATAATGATGTTGCGCCATAGCCAAGTTGCACAAAAAGTAAATGCCAGGTAGCTGTATGACTCAAGAGTTGGTGCAGCAGAACACAGTGTACAAAATAGCCTCTAATACAGTCACAGCTTTGGAAGAGGCAGCCAGGTCTCAACACAAGGATGCCTGAGCTCCACCTGAAGCCCATGGAGCCTGTCTCCCCCTAGGATCAACACTGCAAGGTGCTCCCAGTCTGAAGAGCTGTCCCCTGATAAACAGCAGGAATGGCATCTAAAAGAAGCCAAACAGATGAGATGCATTCCTACATTTCCATCACATTTCACATAGATATGTTTGTGGGAACAACCTAAGTGGATTTAGCTGACGTGAATACAACACAGCACTTAACTCTTCACAAAGTATTTCCAGGCAGTCCTTGGAGACAGGCATTATCTAGCAGTTCTCACTGCAAACTGGGCTCAGCAAAATCATTAAGATGGGTAGGAGATTGGAGAGTAGAAGGCAGCGGTGGCAGCACCTAACATTGGTGATAATTAAGTCAGAGAAAATCGCTACACTCTGAGCTCTCTGAATGCCCACACCCAGCCTGAGCAGCTGGTGTACCCACGAAAGGAGAGACTCTTCCAGAACTCAGGGACACATGTGCAGGGGACAAAGAACTGCATGAGAAGAGGGTAAGTGAGGCCAAGAGAAAGTGGCTCTGTTAAGCCGGGCACGGTGCCACACACCTGTACTCCAACACTCAGGAAGCTGAGACAGGAGGATCTCAAGTTTGTGGCCAGCCTGGGCTACACAGAGTTCCAGGCTAGCCTGAGATACACAGTAAGACATTATCTCTAAATAAATTAAAAAATAAAACTGAAAAAAGATACGTTGAATTTTCCTCGGAAGTTTTGGTTCTTACTAACTCAACCACTGGCATTTCCCCATAGTTTTTGGGCAGAGGCAGGAGATTCTGTTATGTAACTGATTTCCCAAGCCAGCTGAGTTCTCACAGATGACACTTAACTAAGAGAAAATGGGAGTGGAGGAACAAAATCCTAATAAGTAAAACCCTAAGCCATGAGGTGGATTCGGTTGTCAATCTCTGGTTGTCAGCTGCAATAAATATAAGCCAAATACACATTTGCCGTAGTTCTCCAACCTGGAACACCTAGTGGTCTGACTAGATCCAGCTTCCTAACTGGAGACAGGAGAGGCTTGCCCTGTGGAAGTTTAGCACTTCCTCTGGACACTAAGAATGCTTAGCTTTGCTGGCAGAATACCCCAGTGCCAGGGGGAGAATGGCAGGAAGCCACCTCCTCACCTCAGCCAAGTTCAAATCCTGTGGGAAGAGTGAGAGGCCTTGCCCAGGAGCATAGCTTCAAACCCCAGCAAAATCCCTGGGAAATGCAAAATATAACCTGAAATGTCCAACAGCCACTCTCAGGGCTAATCTTGCCTTTTCAAGTGTGAATACACCAGTCCTCAGCTGTCTGTGCATATAGGATAGAAGAAATGAGGTTTGTTGGTGATTAAAATACAAAAGGCTGCTGAGGTAGAAAAGTAACATGCCCTGTGATCCTGGCTAGATCTGAACAAATGCACCAGGGGTCAGAAGGCTTGGGCACTGCTTCCAAGTGTCTGCCTCCAATTCTTCATGATGTCTAGCCTTTGACTTCCTCACGCATGAAATGAGTCTAGGATGGATTGTATTTCATCTCATACACAGACTCTGGTTGATAGGCACTGGCTTCCTGGAAGGATAGTTGTTTATGAATATTCTGAAGCTGAGACTGTGTTCAAGGGCAAGGAGGATAGTAATCGATTAGTGATGTCTGCAGTGCACACAGGATTAGGAAGCACTGACACATAATGGACCATGTGGAATTTCCTTGCTGGGCCTGCTGAGTGCTTTAGAATTCCTCAGTCAAGACAGCTTCCTTCTGGCCTTTGTTGTTTCTTGTGAGAAGTCAACTGTTATTCTTATTGATGTCCCTGTAAACATAACAAATCTTTTCAATGGCTCCAAGATTTTCTTTTTCCAGCTTTATTGAGATATAACTGACAAAAATTATAGATATTTAAAGTGTGCAACATGATGACTTGATAGGTATGTACTGTAAATTACCATCATCCAGCTAATCAAAATATCCATTACCTCAAAGTTACATTTTGTGTGTATGTGGTGAGAACACTTAAGTATGACATCTTTCTTAGTATATGACATCCATGTATGAAAATGTCATGATGAAACACATCATTCTATGTGCTGATAAAAATTTAATTTAAAAAAGAATCAACTTATTAAAAAGACCTACTTTCTTAAGGAATTTCAAGTATTCAATATAGTATTTTTAACGACAGTCACCATTCTACATATCAGATCTCCAGAAACTATTCATCTTGTAATTCATTCCCCTTTGACTAATGTCTCTCCATATCCTCATTCTCAGCCACTAGAATCCATTGTCACATGCTCTACGTCAGTGAGTTCCATCAACTTTTTTAGATTCCACACAGAAGTGATATCATGCAATATTTGCCTTTCTCTGGCTGACTGACTTCACTTAGTACAATGTCCTCAAGGTTCATCCATGTTGTTACAAATAGCAGATTTCCTTCTTTTTAATGGCTGAATAATACTGCAGTATATACATATTGTATATACATCCTTACAGCTATATTATATGCATACAGAGTATATATACACATTTTCTTCATTCATCCATTAACACATAGACTGTGTCCCTACCTTCGTTACTGTGAATAATGTGTCCATAAACATGGGAGTGCAGTTTCTCTTTGACATACCTATTTCATTTCCTTTGGATATAGACCCAGAAGTGGAATTTCTGGCTCATAGAGTAGTTCTTTTATTTTGGACATGTTGTTAGAAGGGATCAATCCCTGGAGAAGGACATCATGTTTAGGAGAGTGGTGGGTCAACAAAAAAAGGAAGACCCTCAACTAGATGGATTGACACAGGGACTGCAACAATGGGCTTACACAGAAAAAATATTGTGTGCCTGGCCCAGTGTCGGGGAGTGTTTCATCCTGTTGTACACAGGGTTTCTCTGAGTCAGACTCAACTCCATGGCACCTAACGGCAACAAACAAACCTTTTATTTATTTATTCATTTATTTAGTTGGTGCTTGAGGAATGAACCCAGGGCTTCACACATATTTTGCAAGTGCTTTACCACTAGGCTGCACCCCACTCCCCAGCTCACTGGGGTTTTTTGGTTTTGTTTTGTTTTAGACAGTGTCTTACTATGTTACACAGGCTGCCTCTGGCCTTGAACTTACAATCCTCCTGCCTCAGCCTCCCAAATTGCTGGGATTAGAGGCATGCACCACCATGCCCAGCAGTAGTTTTAATTTTTTAAAGAATCTCCATAGCATTTTCCATGTTGACAGTACCAATTTACGTTCTCACCAATACTATACAATGACTCTTTTCCCCTCACTTCCCCAGCACTGATCTTGTGTCAAGAGTCTCTCTTTGGTTTTCAGCATTTTCTACAATAGTATGTCTGGATGTGTACGTATTTGAGCTAATCCTACTCAGAAGTCATCGGTTAATTATTTTGATCAAATTTAGAAGATTTTTAGTCATATTTACCCAATTATTTTTTCTTCTCTTCTCTCTCCTCTCTTTCTGGTTCTCTCATGTGTGTACATGTGGTTATTTCTATCTGTTATGGTTTGAATAAAAACTGTCCCCAAAAGGTCATGTGCTTTAACATTCAGTCTCCAGCCGGTAACGCTGTCTATGGAGGCTATGGAAACTTTAGGAGGTGGGACCTAGCTTTGCAGAAGTCAGTCCTGGGGGGCAAGACTTTGAACGTTTTTTAATCTTGGACCTATAGCCCAGGAAGCTCTTTGTCTCCTATCCTGTGATGCTGTGTGGTCATGTCATGGGTCCAGCCACCATGTCTTGCCACCATTATGGACTGATCTTCTAACTGTTCGCCTCCAACAAACCTTTTCCTCCATAAGCTTGTTTCAGTTGTTTGTGTTTCTTGGTTTTTTTGCTACAGTGACAATTGCTAACTAATACAGCACCTCTTATTTCCCTGAAGCTCTCTCCACTTTTCTTCACTCTTTTTTCTCTCTATTCTTCAAATTGTACAATCTCTATCAACCTCTTCAAATCCACAGATCCTTTCTTCTGCTAGCTCATTACCTACTACTGAGCCCTTCTAGTGTATTTTCTTTCAAATATTATACTTTTCAACTCTATAATTTCCACTTGGTTCTTTTTATACTATCTATCTTCTTATTGATATTCTTTATTTAATGAGACATTGCCATAATCCTATACTCCTTTAAGCATTGTTTCCTTTAGCTCTTGGGATATATATTGGGCTCTTTTGAAGTCCTTGTCAAATCTGACGTCTGAGACTCTTCACAGGTAGTTTTTATTGTCTGTTCTTTTTGTCTGGTGGATATATCTTAAGCTTTCCCATTTCTATGCATGTCTCAATTTTTTGTTAAAAATGCATATTTTAGGTAACATTACCACAAATGGAGATATTGACTCCCATCCCAACTCCACATCTAGGACTTATTTTTATAATTGCTTCCTCATTGTCTAGTAATTTGGATGGACTATTTTAGTGAGGTCTATTTCCCTATTATCAGTGAAGCATCTTAGATGACAGTGGTTTTAGCAGGGCTCTTCTTGACTCTTTCCCTGCTCTCTCTACTAAAATATCTGCTTCATTTTATATTGTACTCAGCCATTAGGTCCCACCAATTGGCAGCTCATGACTATTGCTTTCATCCACACCCACAGACATAAACTGCTCCACAGTCTCATCAAATTTAATTCAGATGGGGATAGTTTTTGAGACACAGTCTTGAAGGATTTTTCTGATCTAAAGAGAATCCTTATCTGTTTCTCCCCAGTTCTCACTAGTAAACTACCTGGCCTTGAATTAGCTTGTTACTTATAATCTACAAGAGTTACTAGCCTCCTTTTATTTGTTTACCACCAAACTTTCCATTGTTTTTGATAGCACCCATAGAGTTGAACTTATCTACAAGGTGTGATCAAATGATATGGTGAATGTTTAAAATTTTTTAGAAGTTATTAGAGTAGAAAACTCATTGCTATTAATCCCCCTCAAAACATTCCCCCTGGCTTCAAACTTATCCCATCATTCTTGCCACTTTCTGAAGAGGTTCCAGAAATCCTCTTTCATGAATGTCTTTAGTTGTGCTAAATGTCAGCTGCCTCAATGTCCTGGACTGATACAAAACATTTACCTTTCATGGTCATTTTGATTTTGAGGAAGAGCCAGAAGTCATATGCGGCCACATCTGGTAAATAAGGTGGATGAGGACACACAATATTTTTATTTGACAGAAATTGCCATATCCTATCAGGTGTGATATGTCACAGAGTATTGTCATGATAGAGGATGAAACTTAAAAACACTCACTAAAGAGTACTTCTGGAACTGCTTTAGAAAGTTGCATGAGCCAGGTACGGTGGCACATGCCTGTAATCCCAGCAGCTTGGGAGGCAGAGACAGAAGGATCGCAAGTTCAAGACCAGAGACAATCTGTGTAATTTAGCGAGACCCTGTCTCAAAAAAGTAAAAAAACAAACAAACAAAAATGGGCTGAGGGTGCCACTCAGTGGTCCAGCACTTGCAGAGCATGCAAGTGCGAGGACCTGGGTTCAACTCCCAGTACCACAAAAAAAAAAAAAAAAGAAAAGAAAAGAAAAGAAAAAAGAAAGTTGCACGAATAATGGGAGAAAACGTGTCACACACCAGGAGACGGATTTGAGGGAGATTAATGGCAATGTGCCTTTTACTGTAATACATTTTTTAAGCATTCGCTATATTTTTTGTCACACATACCTCACATACTCTATGTTAAATGATATCAGTCACTTTGAGAATTTCAGAGCTCAATTTTTGTGTGGACTAACTCCCTTTGACACAATCTCTGAGCCACTACTTCAAGCACTCTGCAGGTGCGATATCCTCTGGTCTTATTTTCCCCCTCCTGGCTTGGAGCTTCTACCCTATGAGTGAGGTCTTCTCAGCCTGTCACGCCTGGGGTCCCTGCTCCATCCTATGAGTGGAGACTAAAGGAAGGGAGTTCTCCCCACCAAACTCTTGGCTGTATTCATCAGTAACAGCCTCTTCCACTCAGTTTGAGGGAATTGAAAATGCGGAAAGCCTGCCCCTCCTGGTGAAACAGCAGGTCCCTTGATTGGGAGGTGATGTGAAAGGGAACCCAGTCTTCACAGCCCCCTGGGCTGAAGCAGAGCCCAAGCTGACCTCTCTCCTAGCAGGGGATGAGGGAGTTGGCTAGGGCTCAAATACCAAGGCTCTTGCTATTTCTATCGCATTTTAGTAGATTTTCTTTCTCTTTAAATTTTTTAAGTAAATATTTTCATCATTTTGTACATGCCTTCAGGCCAACTGACAGTCTTGAAATTGTTGAGTTTTTAAAAATAGTATTTAACAGTCATGCTTGTTTCACTGAAGGGTGAGTTCATGGAATTCCCTACTATCCCAGAGGTGGTATCTGACAGCTACCTTCTCTTAAAAAGAAAACTTTAACTTGCTGAAGTTGCTTTACCTAAACTTGTCACTTCCTACTTCCTTGAACAAATGTCTAATCTTCGGCCGTCTACTGCTATCCAGTAGCTGACTAGGGGGTAAATACAGACCTGTGCTTATCCTCCGATCTATAGAAAGAATCTGTGTTACCCAAGACTCCTGATCATTATGGAACCATATTCCAGCAGAACAAGGAAATTCTTCCAAGAGCATTTTCTAGCAACCACCTCAGCTCTTCCCTGCCCTAGGTAATTCTCAGATTTGGCCCTTCCCAAATAATTAACGGCCTGCAGCCATAGCCCTGTGGCATCCGATCCCATCAGATCTCCGAAGCTAAGCAGGGTTGGGCCTGGTTAGTACCTGGATGGGAGACCGCCTGGGAACACCAGAAGCTGTAGGCTCTGGGAGAAGGACCTGGCAACCCCCTCCCAAAAATCAATCTGCCATTGAAAACCCTATGAACAGCAGAGAAGCACTAACAATAGTGTTTCCCTTGTTGTACAGAGGGTCGCTATGAGTCCGATACCGACTCCACGGCACCTAACAACAACAACAACAAATAATTAACAGATTAAGCCTTTGGGACAAATCTCAAGGAATCATTCATGATTTCTTCTTCCTTGTTTGCTCATAAATGCTGATTAAGAAAGTAAATTACAAAAGTAAGGTTATTTTTTATTCTTTTCCTGCCACTTTGACTCAAAATTACCATAAGGCCAAAATGTTCTGTGAATGCATACAAAAACACCACAAAGCCAAGGTTAAATGCATAAGCTAATTTGATAGAAATATTCAAATGAATTCAAGACAAGAGTAGTGAGATTAAGGATGGTGATAAAACCACATGATAGTCTCCATGAATTTTCATGCCATTAATCAGAGAAGCACTTCCATATGGCCACACAAAACATACTTGTGCTATGCCTAAAAGACTTCCAAGATAAGTCTAGACCACCTTCAAATTTAGATTAAAAGTGGTAAGCCAGGCATTTGGGAGACTAGGGCAGGAAGATTGTGAGTTTGAAGCCAGCCTGTGCTACATAGCAAGACTCTGTCTCAAATAAATGGAGAGGGAATTGTTGAAGACTAGTGACAAATTTGCAATTGTGTTGACCTTTGTACCACATCCACAGTCCATCCTAGCTCCATGAACAACAGTCTGTGCTGGTTTGCACCATCAGTAAAATGTTGTTGTTGTTTTATTTTAGGTTTGTTGTTATTGTTAGGTGCCGTCAAGTCGGTATCCAATTCATAGCAACCCTCATAGGATTTTCAATGGCTGACTGTTTCAGGATTGCCTTGGGAGTGGATTGCCAGGTCCTTCTCCCATTTTGCGGTGCTGGGAATCGAACTCAGGGCCTCAGAAACTGCAGAGCAGTGCTCTACCAACTGAGCTAAATCCCAGCCCCGTTGTTAGGTGCCATCAAGTCAGGTTTGATTCACAGTGATTTATGTACAACAGAATGAAACACTCCCACACACTGTGCCATACCTGACAGCTATGTCAGTGCTTCTCTGCTAGTCATAGGGTTTTCAATGGCAGATTGTTTCAGGAATGGATTGTCAGGTCCTTCTCCCTAGCCTCCATCACCTGATATTCCCAGGTGGTCTCCAATTCAAGGACTAACCAGGCCGGCCTTGCTTAGCTTCTGAGATCAGACAGGATAGGATGCTAGGGTGCTATGGCTGCAAACATCTGCAAAATAATCTGGCAGAGATAATCAACCTGAAATAATTATCAAAAGTAAACATACATTGTAAAGAAATTGTTTAATTCCATTTATAGGGTATTATGTGCTATAGACTGAATATTTGTATCCCTACCCCCAAAATCATATGTTGAAATCTAACCCCCAGTGTAAGAGCATTTGGAGATAGGGACCTTGGGAATTGAGGAGATCATAAGGGTGGAATTCTTATGAATGAAATTAGTGCCCTTATAAAGGACACCCAGAAAGCATCCTCGCTCCTTCAGCCATGTGACAATGCAGCAGGAAGACAGCTGTCTATGAACCAGTAAGCAAGCTGTCAGCAGACATGGACTCTGCTGGCCTCTTAATCTTCTCCTTCCCAGGCTCCTTCTGTGAGAAACTAATTTCTTCTATTTATACGCCACCAGTCTGTGGTATTTTTGTGATAGCAGTCCAAATGGACTCAGACACCATGTGTATTTTATTAAGTATATTCGAAGATAAAGAGGACATGAGGTTTTTCACTGGCTTAGCGGATCATTGAAAATCAACAGAAATAGCCATCCTACATCTGAAAAGATGACACGACAGCACCCTCACGCTGTAATCCTGCTGGCTGTGGGTAGGGCAATTAACTCCCCTAGTTTCTGCTGCACCAGTTAATTTGAACCTGCTTTTCAGCCAATGAAAGAGAAAATAAGAACCAGTGAGCACAAGAGACTCCAACAATTCCCTGCAGAAATGATCCGAAAGCCAGCCTTCCCCCATCAACAACAGAAGGCTGGTCCTATTGTAAATCTCCAGTGGTCAGGACCATTTCCAACCCTGCTTGAGACATTATGTGGAACCCCAACTCCTTCAGGAGGTCTGTAGATGACCCTGATGACAAAGGTGTGTAAATCTACACTCAGTACTTCAAGTGTTTGCACATTCTGTTAGAAAGAAGCCTTAGCTGCAAATGAGACACATGGACTTGGTGCAGGTCGAACTCAAGGATACGAAAATCTGTGGCTGAGGAGAAGGGACAAGACCTCGTCACAGAGTAGAAATTATGGAGCCAAGTTCAAATTAAGTTCTGCTGGTCCCTGTCCTTCCAGAGCCCTGCTTCAGTTACCTTCAGTAACCATCCAGCTGTCCACCAGCTACTCCTCACCTCGGAGTCAATGGGGGACCAGGGCAGGAGGCCAGAGGTGCTCACTCCACTGCCAGATGGGGTCAGAGATAGTTTGCTATTGTTTTCACCCTAGGGGCTAGAACACCCACTCAAGTTCTAGCCAACACTGTCAAGCTCAGCCTCCCAACTCTGCACTGCCGAATGGCAGAAAACATTCCATTAATTAACCCCCATTTAACTATTTCATCAGATTAACTCTGTCCCTTCCCTTTTAAAAATTGAACTGCAAGATGCACAATGCATCCTGGATGGTTGTGGTATATCAGCCACTCCCAAGGACGCCCATACACATCCGCTTCCCCTGCAGTTAGCAGCATGTTTGTTTGTGTTTGTACCTAAACCTGTTCATGCATTGTGATTCGAATGGGAATTGCGGAGGGCAGAAGGATGCCCCTCCCCACCCAAGATGGTCCTACTTTAATCTCCAGGATCTGTGGACACATTACCTAGATGACAACAGGAACTTTGCAAATGTGTTTGAGGTTAAAGATTGTATTAGTATTGTATTAGTCAGCCCATCATTATCTGTGTCTGCAGCTGTAGTACTGTGGCATCAGATCTTGGAAGCTAAGCAGGGTCGGACCTGGTTAGTATCTGGATGGGAGACTGCCTGGGAACACCAGGTGCTGTAGGCCTGGGAGAATGACCCAGCAACCCACTCCCAAAAAACAATCAGCTATTGAAAACTCTATAAATAGCAGAGAAGCACAACAATAGCGTTTCACCTGCTTTACATAGAGTTGCTATGAGTCAGACACTGACTCAATGACACCTAACAACAACAACAACAACAACAATCATTGTGGCAGAACAACTAGCCCAGGCAAGTTTTTGGGGGAAGATATATTGAGGGCTCAGAGAGGATTTTAGTTCACAGAGGCAGAAGGCATGGCGAGGCGTGTCAGATGGCCTTATACCTTTGCAATCAGGAAGCAGAGAGTGCCCAGAGCTACAGATCAGGGTAAAAACTACCAAAGCCCTCCCCTGCCAGTGACCTCTTCTGCCAAGCTGAGTCCCACCTTTCAAAGTTCCATGACCTCCACAAACAGTGCCACCATCTGGGGACCAAACCGTCAGAAGACCTTTGGGGAACATTTCAATCCAAACCATCACAAGCACCTTAAGATGGGGGGGGGTTAGCCTGGATACTAATGCCATAAATCTGTCAACAATGAGAACCTTTCCCCAACAACTGTAGTCACTCTAAGAGAAAAGTGATGGGAAAAAGTTCACAGAGTTGTTTTCCCTGAAGATGGAGGAAGGGGCCATGAGCGTGGGAATGTGGAAGTCTCTAGAAGCTGGAAAAAATGAGGCATCTCCTCTTAAGACTCCAGAAAGGAATGCAGCAGCCCTGACATCTTGATGTCAGCCAAATGAGACCCATGTCAGACATCTGACCCATGGACTGTAAAATAAACGTGTGTCATTTTAAGCCACTACATTTTTGGCTATTCATTATAGACAACAATAGAAATCCATTACAGGGATTAAAACACATTCTCCCAAGCCCCACATCCCTTGTTGCAGTTTCCGTTTTCCATGGCTGTGAAGACCACAGCGCAGTTGGACTCTCACACTGACCCACAACTGTGAAAAGGATGTGTGAATCCTGCAGGTTCAGTTGCAGACTGAAGTTTTTTGTTAGACCAAAGCCTGCATGTGTTTCCTAGATGGGCAATTACAGGACTGAGTACTAAATTACGAAGAATGGGAGAGCTAAAGAGTAAAAGGGCTAGGATTTAGGTCAGTTGGTAGAGCACCGTTCTGCAGTCTCTGAGGTCCTGGGTTCAATTCCCAGCACCGCAAAAAATGGGAGAACATGGCAATCCACTCCCAAGGCAATCCCAAAATAATCAGCCATTGAAAACCCCATGAGGGTTACTATGAGTCGGACATTACTCCACGGCCTAACAACAACAACAACAAAGAGTAAAAGGCCTGCTTCAGATTTCACGAGATGGTAAAAAATCGCTGGAAATAAGGAATGATTCTGGCTCCTTCTTTAAACAAATCACTTCACTTTTTTGGCAAAACAGGAACAAAAATACCAGTTCCCAGAGTTGTAAAGATTATCAATAAAGCCTGCAAATTCCAGGCACATAGACATTCGATACGATAGTCACTATTACCGTTACCCATCTCTCACAAGGTCGGCCTGCTACGCTCAGGATTTCAATTTTTCACATCCTTTGATCTTGACAATACCCTGAGCGGTAGGCAGAGGGAGCTTTATTGTCTTAGCGAGGTAGAAACAGAGCTGTGGAGAGACAGAGTGATTGGCAGCCTCTGTCCCTCTACCTGATGGCTGTCGATCCTGCCTCTGGCTTCCGCCTGCAGCCTGGTTCTTCCTGTCCGTGCAGGTTCATGGCAAGCCCCTTAGCGCTGCTCTATCTGAGGCCATGCTGTCCTTGCTTTCCCCACCCTTCTCGCAGGACAGCCTTGCACCCCCTCAGTACACTGTCTAATCGTCTACCTTTCCCTGTGTCATCGCTGCACCAGCCTTGCCTCCTATGCTGGGTCTGCCCAATGGAAGAGCCCCGATGGAGAGCTGTGTGTTCGCTGTAGGTCATCCATAGCAGTCCAGCTAATAAGAGTTTGAGATGTCATAAGGAATGAAATTATGTTGTTTACAGGAACATGGATGGACTGGAAACCATCCTGTAAGGGGGAATAAATAAGCCAGACTGAGAAAGACAAATACCACATGCTGCTTCTCATGTGTGGAAGCCAGCAGGGGGGTGAAGAGAGGACTTGGAACTAAAAGAGGAAATACAAGGGGTGTAGAGGGGAATGGGGCAGGGGAAACTGGGAGGGGGTAATAAAGAGGGAAATATGCTCAAAAGACAGCATATGCATATATGCAAATGTCATCATGAAACTCCTTACTTTGTACAATTAATATATGCTAGTTAAAAGAAAAAGCAGCAGCCAAGCACAGTGGTGCACACCAGCGACTTGAGAGGTGGAGGCAGGAGGATCGCAACTTCGAGACCAGAGGTAGTCTGCATAACTTAATGAGACCATGTCTCAAAAAAGTAAAGAAAATGGGCTGGGGGTGCAGCTCAGTGGTCCAGCACTTGCAAAGCATGCAAGTGCGAGGCCCTGGGTTCAACCCTCAGTACCGCAAAAAAAAAAAAAAAAAAAAAAAAAAAAAAAAAAAAAAAAAAAAAAAAGAAAGAAAGAAAGAAAAAAAAAGGAAAGAAAGAAAAAGAAAAAGCAGCAACACTGGGAAAAAAGGATATCATTTATGACATCATCACACACACAAAAAAAGGTTAAGATGTTTGCCAGGTCAACCCCTTAAGAAGTGTGACCATCTCCCCAGTCACTCCACAGCCTTGTAGGATGGTCTGTCTGCACTTGTGTACTGCTGCCTCCATTCCCCCAATGGAAATCATTTTCTAAGATGACATTAGAAATATAATTAAAAGCAGGTGGGCCACCAGGTGCAGTGGCACACGCCTGTAATCCCGGCAACTTGGGAAGTGAAGGCAGGAGGATCACAAATTCAAGGTCAGAGGCAGCCTGTGTAACTTAGCAGGACCTTGTCTCCAAATAAAAAAAAAAAATTTAATGGGCTTGAGGTGTAGCCCAGTGGCAGAGCACTTGCAAATTATGTGCAAGGTCCTGGGTTCAACCCTCAAGAATAAAAAAGAAAAGAAATGAAATGAAAAGAAAAAGGCAGATGGACTGGGGATCCAACTACAGACAAGAGCTGATTCTAGAGCCATTGTTCCAATGAACTATGTATGCTATGCCAGTCCATACATGATTTCTCTGGCCTTTTCTTGCCTCTGTAAAATGTTTTCCAAATCTTACTAACTCATCTTCATGATCCTCATGATTTTTTTCTGTTGCATGCTCTTAATACTGTCTGCTTAATGTTTTCCTTGGAATCTACTCACGCTTTTCATATGTACTCACTCTGAGCAACGGTATCTATGAAAACAGACCTGAAGCGGAGCCTGCGACGTGACTACTCCAAAACTTGCCAGAGCTCTCTTTGCTCTCAGACTGAGCACAGAATGCTTTAACAATATTTAACTTTCAGGACACTGAGGGCATCTTGAAGCTACCACACCAGCCTTGGATTATAGGAGTAGATCCAGGTTTTATGAGTTCTGAAGTTCATGAAGCTTAGGGAAACTCAAGAAAAAGAATACAAAACTATGAAAGCAATCTTGTTATACCCTCCTAGTACCTGGGAAAGCACCCACACAAGTGTGGTTCCTGAAGTTTATGCTTTATGACAATCCTGGGAAAATGGTTTTGCTAGATAGAAGTCCCTGTTACACAGATGTGTGCACATGCGCATACACACACACATGTGCGCACAAATATACCCACCCCTAGTTGTTCAGACCACTGCTCTTTGAATTTTTTGTGTGTGTGTCCCTAAATGGCAATCCTGATCAACATGATGAGCTGGCTATAATTTTTCTAATACACATTAAAATAAGTGCATTACTAAAAACAAAAACCTAATTAGCTGTGCACTACCTATACTAACAGGCTGGGGTTTAGCTCAGTTGGTAGGGTGCTGCTCTGCACTCTGAGGCCCTGGGTTTGACCCCAGCACCATAAAAATGGGAGAAAGATGGGGCAATCTACTCTTGAAACAATCCCAAAACTCAGCCATTGAAAACCCTGTGAGTCACTATGAGTCAAACCCAACTGGATGGCACCTAACAACACTTGTACCAACTGTATATTATTTCCTATACCCCTGGGAATAAACTGATCCTCTTTGGGAGATACAGTCCCAGATGCTCCCTAATGTCCTTTCTAATGTTCTCCATCTGGCAAAGTGATCAAGTACAAATCCCAACATGGCTTCATGAGGTGTTTAGTCTAAGATTCAAAAATAGAGTAAGAAACAAAACACACCCAGTCTGACAGACCTCCTAAGTGCCGCCCACATGTGGATGGAGAAGTGTGGGAGAACCAGTTAGCCACTCAACAAGAGGAAAGTGAGAGGATAGATACTGACTGATGAGGAGCCAAATAATTTGAGTTTCTAAAAGAATCGGGAAGTAGAGGCACCAGATATTACTGCAGAAGTGACTCAAAATAGGAGGGCTACTTTAAAATCTGTCCAAGCAGTTAGCAGCACAAATCCCAGGTCTCCATCAATCCAAAAGTTCTTTATACGCCTAAACTATCAAGCACAAGGGTAGAATAGGGGCGCTTTTAAGTCATGGAAAGCCTCAAAGCGTGTGTGATATGACCACTGCTATCCATTCATCTGCCTACAGCCATAGCCCTGTGGCATCCAATCCCATAAGATCTCAGAAGCTAAGCAGGGTCCGGCCTGGTTAGTACTTTGATGGAAGACCACCTGGGAACACCAGGTGCTGTAGGCTTGGGAGATGGACCTGGCAACCCACTCCCAAAAATCAAGCCGCCATTGAAAACCCTATGAACAGCAGAGAAGCACTGACAATAGTGTTTCCTCTGTTGTATGTAGGGTTGCTATGAGTAGGATACCAACTCAACAGCACCTAACAACAGCAGCATCCATTCATATAACATTATATGAAAGTATACCTGAAAAAAATTAATCGATAAAAAAATACAAAATCTCAATTTACTTCCCACCCTCCCTCCCTCTCAGAAAGCTCCCAGAGGAGCAGCTAAGACTTTTGAAACCAAACCTATGAAGAACGGCAGGTGTTTACTTCCATCTCCACTGCCCTGTTCCTCCCCAAGGAAATGAGCGTGAACTGCCATCCAGCTGTGAACAGGAGCAACAAAGGGGAAATTTCAAAAAAAAAAAAAAATCATTGGTTAACAGCCCCAAAACTCTTCCAGCTACCCATGGCTCTGCCTGACCCCCCACCTCCCTCCATCCCCAGCAGTAACAGGGCCAGGGATGAACCTGCCACCTCCCCCTCCACTCCTATTATGCAGCACAGTGCAAGGCAGAGGTAAAGCAACAAGTAGATTCAGAAAGGGACGATATTAGGGAAATGAGGAAACCATGGTTTCTGTTATACAATACGGACATTTGGTTAACTAAACTGTTAAAGTCAAATTGATTCAACGATATTCAATCCAGAAATAAATCTTTTATTATAACTCATTTTAACTAGTCATCAGACTCATTTTAGGGGTAAAGAGTTAACATCTGCTTTGTAATTTTTGTTCGTATGGTCCCTGTTGCTTTTTAACTAGCTATGGAAAGTTAATAAGCCTACAGCCATACCACTGTGGTGTCTATGGTGTCTAATCCAGTCAGATCTTGGAAGCCAAGCAGGGTCAGGCCTGGTTAGTACTTGGATAGAAGATCGCATGGGAACACCAGGTGCTGTAGGTTTGGGAGAAGGATCTGGCAACCCACTCCCCAAAAACAATCAGCCATTGAAAACCCAATGGATAAGCCAACCGTGGTGGCGCATGCCTGTAATCCCAGCGGCTGGGGAGGCAGAGGCAGGAGGATCGCAAGTTTGAGACCAGAGGTAATCTGTGTAATTTAGCGAGACCCTGTCTCAAAAAGTAAAAAAATGGGCTGAGGGTGCCACTCAGTGGTCCAGCAGAGCATGCAAGTGCGAGGCCCTGGGTTTAATCCCCAGTACCACAAAAAAAAAAAAAAAAAAAGGATAGTGGAGGAGCACTAACAGTGTTTCGCCTGCTGTACATGGGGTTGCTATGAGTTGGACGCCAACTGGACAGCACCTAACAACAACAGAAAGTTAATGCCTGTTGTAACCGAGATCAGAAACACACCACAAGGAGCAAAAAGCCAATTAAAGGGAGTCTTTATTGAGCCAGTGGCCACGGAGGACTGGTGTCTCTCCAAAACCCGTGGCCCCAAGGAATAGTTACTGGGGGCTTATAAAGGCAAATTTTGGCAAGTGTACAATCTCCAAGTTCCTAGTACGATTTGCATCATCAAAACAGAACATCAAAACAGAACAGCAACAACAACAAAAAAAAGCAGAACAAAAAAACAAAAATATAGCAAATAATCACTCAGATAATAGTTCTGTTTGTGCAAGCAGCATGGTACAGAAGCAGAATGGGCAGCTAACAGGTAATCATTCAATGGTTAAGAATTAACAATTTAATTGGGCAGCCAGGAGGTTAAAATCAAACAGTTAAAAAGAAAAATTCTTCCAGTATATAGTTTCTCAAAGGGAGGGAGGGGCTACCTAATATGGCAATGGTCCTGTCAACTCTGTGGCCTCTTTACACGCCCACATCTAGATCAGTAACCCAAAGTGAAGGTAGTAAAATAATGATCTTCTCCACACTTTGATGGTGTCCCTGCATTTGTTAGAAATTTCTTTTTCTCTTTTTGTGGTACTAGAGGGCTGAACCCACAGCCTTGCACATACTTTGTAAGTGCTGTACCAGTGACCTGTACCTCTAGTCCATTTTTTATTTTTTTACTTTGAGACAGGGTCTCACTAAATTACACCAGCTGTCTCTGGCCTCAAACCTGCAATCTTCCTGCCTCCACCTCTGGAGTCACTGGGATTATAGGCATACGTCACCATGCCTGGCTATAAATTCCTTAAAAACCTACCTTTAAGGTAAGTTCATTGTTTCCCAGGTCTTATGTATGTTGTGACTAAGCACCATGGGTTCTAAGTGCTGCTCTGCCAACTAACAGTCTGGGTAAATGCCCTGGGCCTCAGTTTTCCAATCTGTAAAACAATTTCTTTAACAACATGATTTCCAATCTTCCTTGCAACTCTAACATTTTTATGATAAATTGCTTGCATAAAACTTCAAAACCAGCCCAGAGCCAAGGTGCTTTCATACTGGAACTGAATGAGATGCAGTGATTATGAAGAGTTGAACACAGAGAAGCCTCAATGTTGAAAAGTCTGCTCTTTTCTCCCAAAGAAAGACAGATTCAGGCAGCTCCCAGCCTCGCTGGAGATTTAAAACCGCTCACTCACACATTGTACAGCAACTCCAGGCTGGTGAGTTTTCTCAGGCCTACTTAAAAGAATGAAATCCCTACTCCAGGTTTTTCACATCTCACTCACAGAAACTGAAAACCAGAAATACTTGGGATAATTTCTTCCAGTCAGTGCCCAGGAGCTTGGTTTTGTCATCATGTTGCCCCTTTTGTGTTACCCTTCTCCAGATGTGTGGTGACAGCAGCCTCAGAAATAGTGTTTCGTGGTCATCATTTTAATGGGTGGCTTTCAGTAAGGCCAGCTTTCAGGTATACCACTGTGGCATCCAATCCTATCAGATCTTGGAAGCTAAGCAGGGTCGGGCCTGGTTAGTACTTGGATGGGAGACCGTCTGGGAACACCAGGTGCTGTAGGCTTGGGAGATGGACCTGGCAACCCACTCCCTAAAAAAAGTAATCTGCCATTGAAAACCCTATGCATAGCAGAGAAACACTAACAATACTGTTTGGCCTGTTGTATGTAGGGAAGCTATGAGTCAGACACCGACGAGATGATGCCTAACAACAACAACAGCAGCAACTGGTGAGCCCAGGCAGTCATTTCCTAGCCTCCTCCTTAGATGCTGTGTTCACTGATACCACAGAAATCCAAATGAGCACAGAAACTACTATGCACAAGCAAGCATATGCCAGCAATTCAGATGATCTAAAGAAATGAATAAACTTCTAGACACATATAACCTACTAAGGCCGAATCATGAAGAAATAGAAAATCTGAACAGATCGACAAGTACAAGATTGAATCAATAATAAAATCCCTCAAAGAGAAGCCCATGAATCAATGACTTCACTGATAAACACTGTCAAACATTTAAAGAACTAGTACCAATTCTCAAACTCTTCCAAAAATCAAAGCCGAGGGAACACTTCCAAACTCATTTTATGGTATGGAACATTTTATGGTTTGGTAACGGCATTACCCTGTTACCAAATCCAAACAAGGGCACTATAAAAAGAAAATTACAGGCTGATAACCTTGATGGATGAACATGGATGCAAAATCCTCAACAAAACAGTAGCAAACTGAACTCAACAACACCTTAGAAAAATCATCCACCATGATCGGGTGGGATGTATACCTGGCATACGATGATGGCATAACATACACAAATCAATAACTGTGACTCGCCACAGCAGCAAAATGAAGAATACAAGCCACGTGACCACCTTAACAGACTGCAGAGAAAGCATCTAACAAAACTTAACACCTCTTCATAACAGAAACACTCAACAGGTTAGGCATAAAGAGAATGTACCTCAACATAATAAAGGCCATATATGACAAACTCATTACTAACGTCTTACTCAGTGGTGAAAAGTTGAAGGCTTTTCCTATGCAATCAGGGGAAAGACAAGGGTGCCTCTACCCTTGCCATGTCTTTTCAACACAATTCTGAAAGTCCTAGCCAGAGCAATTGGGCAGGAGAAAAAAAAAAAAAGCCATCCCAATAGCAAAGAAAGAAGTTATCACTACTTGCTGGCAACATGATTACTATATATAGAGGCAACATGATTACTATATAGAGAATGCACCAAAGGACCCACAAAAAGAACTAGTAGAACAAGTAAATTTAGTAAAATTGCCACACATAATCAACATGAAAAACCAATAACATTTCTGTATGAGTAATGAATATCTTAAAAGGAAATTAAAAATCCCACATTCAATAGCAACAAAATCATTAAATACTTAGGTATAAATTTAACCAAGGAGGTGAAAATCTGTATTCTAAAAACTATAAAACATTGATGAAATAATCTGAATAAACCACAAATGGGAAGATATCCCAGGTTTAAGAATATTATTAAAATGTCCATACTATCCCCAAAGAAATATACAGAGTAAATGCAATCTCTATCAAAATCCAGTGTCATTTTTCACAAAAATAGAGAATATAATGTTTAGCTGGGCACAGTGATGCCTGCCTGTAATCCCAGTACTTGGGAGGCTGAAGCAGGAGGATTGCAAATTAGAGGCCAGCCTAGGCAACACAACAAGATCCTATCTTTAATGAGAGTGAGAGGGAGTGAGAGACAGAGAGAGAGAGAGAGAGAGAGAGAGAGAGAGAGAGAGAGAGAGAATGCTTAAATTCATAAGGAACTAAAAAAGACCCTGAATAGAAAAAAAATTCTTGAGCAGAAACAAAAGCTGGAGGTCTCACACTCCTTGATTTTAAACTATATCATTAACCATTCATAATCAAAAGAGCATGGCATTGGCATAAAAACAGACACATCAATCAATAGAACAGGATACAAAGTCCAAAAATAAGCCCAGGCATTTATAGTTGATTTTTTTCAACAAAGATGCCAAGAATATAAAATAAAGGAGGACAATCTCTTCAATAAATAGATAGTGTTGGAAGAACTGGATATTCACAAGCAGAAGAATGAAATTGGATCTTCATCCCACACCATATACAAAAACCAACTCAAATAGATTAAGGACTCAATCATAGGACTTAAACTATAGAACTACTCAAAGAAAATAGGGGAAAATTCCATAACATGAATCTAGGCAATGATTTTTTGTATATGCCTCCAAAGCACAGGCAACAAACATGAGAATAGACAAATTGCATGACATCAAACTACACAGCAAAAGAAATAACAAAGAGACAAGAGAATGGGAGAAAATATTTGCAAACCATACATCTGATAAGGGGCTAATATCAAAAACATATAAAGGACTCAACTAAATAGCAGGAAAACCACCTGCTTTAAAAATAGGCAAAGGAAGCTAGGCATAGTGGCACATACTTGTAGTACTAGAGACTCAGGAGGCGGAGGCAAGAGGATTGCAAGTTTGAGGCCAGAGACAGCCTGTGCAATTTAACAAGACCCTGTGTCAAAATAAAAAATAATAAAGGGGCTGAGGGTGCAGCTCAGTGGAAGAGCATTTGCTTAGACTATGTGAGACCTTGGGTTCAAAGCCTCAGTATTGGGGAAAAAATGGGCAAAGGACCTGAATGGATGTTTCTCAAAGGAGGATATATGCGTGGCCACAAGATATATGAAAATACATTTAGGATAACTAATCATTGGGATGGGAGAAGGACCTGGCAACCCCCTCCCAAAAATCAATCTGCCACTGAAAACCCTATGAACAGCAGAGAAGCACTGACAATAGTGTTTCCCCTGCTGTACAGAGGGTCGCTATGAGTCGGATACCGACTCGACGGCACCTAACAACAACAACAACAATCATTGGGAAATGCACATGAAAACCACAGTAAGATACCATCTTATTGCTATTAGAATGGCTTTTATCAAGCAGATGAAAGCTAAGTACTTGCGAGGATTTGGAGAAAGAGAAACTCTTGTCCATTGCTGGTGAGAATGTAAATCAGTAAAGCCATTATGGAAAATAGTATGATTCCTCAAACACTAGAAATTGAACTACCATATGATCCAGCAATCTCACTATGGTGGGGATATATATCCAAAGGAGTGGAAACCATAGGTCAAAAGGATATTTGCACTCCTGTGTTCACTGAGGCACTATTCACAATAGCCAAGCTCTGCAATCAGCCTACATGTCCATCAGTGGAAAAATGGGTAAAGAAAATGCGGTACATATACAAATAGAATACTATTCAGCCTTTATAAAGGAGGGAAATCCTGTCATTTGCAATAACATGGATGATTCTGGAGGACTTTATGTTTGGTAAAACAAACCAACCATGAAAAGCCAAATGGCACATGATCTCACTTTTATATGTAATCAAAAGAAGTTGTACTAACAGAAGTAGACAGTAAAATGGTGATTACCAGGAGCAGACATAGGGAGATATTAGTCAAGGGTACAAAGTTTCATATAGTCAGGAGGAATAAGTATTGATATCTATTGCATCATAGGATGACACAGTCAATAATAAAGTATTATATATTTCAAATGACCAAAACCTGTAAATTTCAAATGTTATACCATAAAAATCAACAGGTAAATGAGATAATGACTGTCAGTTAGCTTAATCATTCTCATTGTATACATGACTCAAAACTTCACATTGCACCCCAGAATTGTATGCAATTATGACTTATCAATTCAAAATAACACTTTTTAAAAAAAATATTTGTTTTTAATATATTTTTAACTGAGGCAAAACCTTATACAGTAAAATGCACAAATCTTAAGTATACACATTGATGAATTTTTAAAATATATATAGGCAAATAATCTGAATAGGCATTTCTCAAAAGACAACATACCACTAACCAACAAGTACATGAAAATATGCCCAGGATCACTAATCAGAGAAATGCAAATCAAAACCATAATGAGATATCCCCTCACCCCAGTTAGAATGTCTATTATGGAAAAGACAAAAAATAACAAATGCTGGGAGAGGTGAGGAGGAAAGGGGAACTCTTGCGCACTGTTGGAGGGAATGGACCTTAGTCCAGCCATTGTGGAAAACAGTATGGAGGCTTCTTAAAAAACAGAAATAGAACTACCACGTGATCCAGAAATCTTACTGGGTATCCAAAAGTAAAAATAATGTTCATGTTTAAAAAAAAATACTTCTGTTGTTGCCATTAGCCTTTGCTTTGAACAGCTCAGATCACCCTCTTTCAAGATGCTTCTGCAGGCTTTCAGAACCTCTCTTTACTCATTTCTTCCAATCTAAACCCCACACCCCAACTCACCTCCCCCACAGTCACCTAGCCTAGTCCTAGTCTACCAGCTTCTCAGTTTCCTTGCTTGTTTTATTTGTGGGTGTTTGTGTTTGGTTTTGGTTTTGTTTGGGCAGTACTGAGGGGTTGAACTCAGGGCCTCGCACGTGCTAGGCAAGTGCTCTACTGCTGAGCTGAGCTGCGCCCCCAATCCCTTTCTGATTTTTTATTTTGAGACAGATTCTCACTAAATTGTACAGGCTGCCTCTGGCTGTGCACTTGCGACCTTCCTGCCTCAGCCCCCCAAGTAGCAGAGACCCTAGGCATGCAACAGAGCACCTGGCTCCTTGCTTGTGTTGCTTTACCCCTGAACCACGTCTCCAGCTCCGAGACCCTGTTTCAGCGCTGGACCATGATTTAGCAGCCAACCCTCAACCCTTCGTTGAGATGCCTTCCGAAGTCTCAGTAAACATTCTGAATAATTCAGCCTGACCCAGAGGTGGCCTGCAGGTCCTTGTGGCTAACAGACCCAAAGGCCTGCCTACAAGTAGAAGCCATACCACTCCGAGATCCAGCCAAGGAAGGGAATCTCCCCCCATAAAACCACAAACCTACATTATTTTTACTTTTGGAAAATCGGTAGTGAGATCACTGGATCCCACAAACCATGGGAGAGGAAAAATCTGAGCCCTGCTTCAAAACAAATGCCTGAGATAGCAAGGTCCTATCCCCTGTTTGCATTGGTGGGATACCAATGACAACTGACTCTTGGTCTTAAGAAAGAGAAGAGAGTCATGAATACTATTTCATCTTCAACAGCTCCCAAGGACCACAAAAGTGGCTACTGCAAAACAAATGCTCGTTCTTGGCTGTGAGTGGCGGATCACACTAGTTTCCCCTACAGTAAGAAGACTGACGGAAGAAAGGAATCCACAATTCCACTGTAGCTTTATAAAAGGGAAACTAGAACTTCCCCCAAAAAACAAGAAAACTCACTTTACTCGTGGAGATCATTCACATGAAATAGCACCTCCTGAATGTCGTGTGTGTGTGTGTGTGTGTGTGTGTGTGTGTGTGTGTGTGTGTGTGGTGTACTGGGGGTTGATTCCGGGGCCTCACGCCTGCATGCTTTGCAAGTGCTGGACCACTGAGCTGCACCCCCAGCCCTTTTATTTTTTTTCCTTACTTCCTGAGACAGGGTCTCACTAAGTTACATAGACTTCCTCTGGTCTTGAACTTGCAATCCTCCTGGCTCTGCCTCCCAAGCCACTGGGATTACAGACGTGCGCCACCACGCCCAGCTATGAATGTCTTTTGATGCTAAAAAAAATAAATTAACTATCATTGAAGGGACAATAAAATATTAATTCTGATGAGAAAGCCGCCTTTGTCCACCCTCTTATGTGTTGATGTCCTGGATGAATATATTTTTACTTGACCAAAAAATTACTGCAATATGAGATCCATAAAAGTAATTGGAATTTGATTTGTTCATTTTCTACTTATTGATGTTTTGAAAAACTTTAGCCACTTAAAACTCTCCAAGTGTAATTTTTGAGAAATAAAACAACCCACTGCAAGTTCAATTGATTCAAGCCGTCTTAATTATCTCTGCACCAGTCTGCTACCAAACAGTCTCCATTTTTATAAAACAAAAAACTTTGTAGAAAAACTATTCCTCTTGCAAGTCTGTTCAAACCATTCTGTCCTTCCTTTGGGAAGTAGTATAACCCTCCTCCCACAGATAGCACCCAGCTGCTCCCCTAAGCACAAAGATAGGCTGGAATCCCCCACAGAGGAAGCCCCTGCCCCTTTCCCTGAAAGTGTGGGCTAGCTACAAACTGGTCCAGGATAAGGTGAGAGGTATCATCTGCTGGTCATATTAAATAAGAGGTAATATCATATGATGATCAGAAAATAGCTAAGAGGATGGAGACCCGAGTTCCAGTCCCAGCTCTGTCTTTACCTGGATATGTGACCTCGAGCAAGTCTACTGGGCCTTTGTGAGTCTCAGTCTCACCATCTACCACGGCTATTGGTAGGTGCCATTGAGTCAGATCTAACTCATAGATCCTATGTTCAATAGAACGAAACACTACCCAACACTGTGCCATGCACACAATCTTTTTATGTTTGAACCCAATGTTGCAACCACTATGTTTCTTCTCATTTTGAGTCGTGCCACATCAGTAAAAGGAGGTCCCAGGAGCTTTACTCCATTCCTGCCATTAAGGCCAACTCTACTTTGAGCAGGCAAGTCTTCCTCAGTCATTTCTTCAATGCCTTCCAGCCTAGGAGACTCATTTTCCACCATCATATCTGACTGTGTTTCTCTGCTATTCATAGGGTTTTCAATGACTAATTGTTTCGGGAGGGGGTTAGCCATATCTTTCTCTCTAGTCTGTCTGAGTCTGGAAGCTCAGCTGAAACCTGTCCACCATGGGTGGCCCTGCTGGTATTTGAAATACTAGTGGCATAGTTTTCAGCATTGCAGCCACACACACACACACACACACACACACACACACACACACACACACACACACACAGCATGACAAACTGAAAGACACATGGGGGACAATCCATCATAGGAGAATGATAAAACAGGTCCGACAAACCAGAGGGTCATTCTTCCACACCTCAAATGAAACAAGTATACAAAAGTGCTTTGAAAAGTTTGAATCTCTATACAAAAGCCAAGTTACTATCACCAATGAGTGAAATCTCATATTTGGGGAGGCAGTTACTTCTAAAACTTTCCATAACCTCAATCATTCTTGCTCTATTCCGTGGTGTATGATCTGGATGTTGTGTTAGCAGAAAATACCGTAAGTCATCCTTGTAAGTATGTCCATTTCACTATTGTCTTCTTTCATAACACTTTTCCATTCGAGCCAACAGCTGAGTAATTTAACCCATATATGCAAGCTCACTGCCTTCCGTGGGTAGGGCTAAAAGTAGAAATGGGGCAGAAGAAAGAGTGAAGCCAGCCCTTTCTGCTTTTCCACTAGAGAGCTTGCTCAGAATCTGTCGTAACCTCCCTAGCTTCTCTCACTGGTGAGAATATTTCCTATTCCACTGTTTGTCACTGCCTTGGAGACACATTAGCCTGACTGGCAAAGTGAGTGCATTGTCAGTAGCCTCAGCAAGCTCATCCATCTGCTCATATTGTCTTTCTCATCCATCCAAATTGCCATGGCAAGGTCAGCCAGAGAGATGCAGAGCGTTTCTGCTGCACATTCTGCAGGAGCCCTGCTGCAGGTTCTCCTCTGCCCACCATTTCTCAGCCTGGGTCCAGAGTCTCTCACCCGCTTTTCCTGCCTAGCACAGCAATGGAGAAGAGATACATTATCGTATTCAAACAATTCCTGTCCTGCAGTTCAGATCTAAAGAGTGTCTAATCTTCCCACTAGAATCCTTCTGATCTTTAATGGAAAAGTCCAAAGTGACTTTGGTTGTAGTCACTAATTAGCCTTGAAGTCACCAGCCTCATTTGTCTATTTTATTCTCAAAATCAAGGTGACAGAAATGTTCTCTTGGCTGTTGGCCAGCCTTTCCTGTCTCACTGTTCCTTCTGCAGGAAGCATGCAGTTTGAGGGTAGAGATAAGAGCCCTGGGGACCCCAAAACACCTTCCAGGCCTGGAGTTCTGAGAGCATTTTGAGAAGGTTACCACCGTGTTTCCCTCTGGGCAAGAACTCCAGTACAGCAGATTCTTGGGGAAAGTCAAGATGTTCAAAATGAGTCCCTCGACAGCGTGTGGGGGAATGTGTACCACTTTACTCCTGGTCACTGTTTCCCTACAGAACAGCTATTGGGAGAAGAACCTGGCAACACACTCCCCCAAAACAATCAGCCATTGAAAACCCTATGAATAACAGAGAAGCACTGACAATACTGCTTTGCCTATTGTATGTAGGATCACTGAGTCGGATGCCAACTCAAAAGCACCTAACAACAACAAAGAACAGGCTGTCCAATTGTTTTCCATGGCAACTCCCTCCACACTGAGAGTCACAGGACTGGTCCATAGGTGGCCAGAGAAAACCACTAACATTTATCCCAAAAGCTGTTATTTCCTGCATCCCAGAAAAGTCAGGTGAGTCCAACATTTTCTCACCCCTTCTGCAATGGGGAAGAGTCTTTGGAGAATTCAACAAGAACAGCTCATTCGGGTCTTTCATGGTCAGTTTGGGGAAATAGATCAAAATATTTTATAAGGTAGCAGAGTAAGCCACAAACAATTCTGTACTTCAGCACAAAACCAGGGCTGTAATCAGTACACTGATTCAGGACTCAGGACACCGAGAAGCTTCCCTGCAGTAATGTTAGCCCACAACAAAGAAGGCTAGAGGACAAACACTAATTAATCATTCCATCCAAAGAACAGGGCTGGGGTTTAGTTGGTAGAGTGCTGCTCTGTGCTGAGGTCCTGGGTTCAATCCCCAGCACCACAAAAATGGAAGAAGGATGAGGCAGCCCACTCTCGAAACAACAACAAAATAATCACCCATCAAAAACCCTCTAAATAGGAGAGAAGCACTGACATAGTGCCAGGCACCACACAGTACGGTGGAGTGTTTTGTTCTGTCGTGCATAGGGTCGCTATGAGTCAGACCCGATTTGACGGCACCTAACATAACATTCAAAGAATAACTTGTTCTTTGGTAGAGCTGCCAATCTGAGCAGCATTTCCTAATAGAGCTCCTTGGGAATGATTTGGAACAAACTCAGCAACACTTATTCTTTTCTTCATCATTCAACAATTATTCATTGAACACCTACTACATTCCAAGCTCTCATGGGACTCAGGAGAATTTCCTGCCTGGATCCCAACCTGTAGGAATTTGACCAAATTGATTGAAAAGGAAAACATCAGCATGAGCAGCAATGATAAAAGTCCCTCTTTATTAAGTACTAGGAACTATGCTAAGTATTCTCACTTAATCGTCCCCACAACCTTAATGACCAGGAAGGTAAAAATGAAATGAGTGAAATTGTAGAGACTTTTTTGGACAGCACATATCCATTGACTGAGTGGCAAAATCAAGAGGCAAACCCAGGCCACTCTAACCTCAAAGCCTATAACTTGATGAAGCCTTGAGACCCACAGAGAAAAAGCGATAGTTCTCAATGGGGAGCTGCTACATCTCAGCCGTACTGTAACGTGGAGCATCGGAAATGATTTCCACCTAGACTTGATGCTGTCAACCTAACACACATTTAACATGCAACTGGCTCCACGTAGGAATCAGCCCAGCAGCTTGCTTCAGTTTCTCGTGCCCACTTACAATTTTATTAAAAATTGCCTGCTGGACTCTAGATCTGAACATCTTTGGATGGGCTATTCAGTCCTGACCTCTCTGCAGCAGTCAAGCCCTCTCTCCTCTAGACTGCCACCTGTTCAGTCTGCCCACATTACTGGGTCTCCATCCTCCTGCCAGGGGGAGGTGTTTGCTATGTGGTTCTCATGGGATTACCCTATACTCTTTCCCCAGGAAGATAATTAACCCAGATAACCAGAATATTCCATTCCCATTGACTACAGTGATTGGTACAGATGTGGACATGGGACCCATGCAGACCAATCAATCAATCTTTGCTTTCCTGCTACTGAGGAAGAGAAGCTCTTGCCATGGGGTGTTAAATCAGAAGACTGAGTTCAGGGTTCCATTTGCCATCTTTCCTATCACAAAGAGATAACTAAGAGATTGCTAAGAGATAACATGACTATACCCTGACAACATCAGGAAGACTTGGACCCCCACACCTGAGCCCAGCGGCACAGCTAGTCTTCTCAGGTTACAGTGACATACAGTATACACCTTCTTTTCATAAACTAGTTGACTTTCTGGGCTGGGGTTTAGCTCCATTGGTAGAGTGCTGATCTGCACTTCAATAGACTGTGGGGATAATAACAAATTAGGAAAAACAATGCAAATAATGGAAATACCAGAGCACCTAACTGTACTCATGAAGAATCTATACATGGACAGGGATGCGGTCATTCAAACAGAATAAGAAAACACTACCCGATTTAAACTCTAGAAAGGTGTACATCAGAGCTGTATCCTTTCACCATACCTCTTCAATCTCTATGCTAAGCAAATAATCTGAGAAGCTGGACTTTATGAAGAGGACCGTGGCATCAGGATTGGAGGAAGACTCATTAACAACCTGCATTATGCAGAGCACAACTCTGCTTGCTGAAAGTGAAGAGGATTTGAAACATTTACTGATGAAGATCAAAGAACACAGCCTTCAGTATGGATTGTGGCTCAACATCAACAAAACAAAAATCCTTACAACTGGGTCAGTGAGCAACTTCATGATAAATGGAGATTGAGGTTGTCCAAGATTTTGCTTTACTTGGTTCTACAATCAATACCCACAGAAGCAGTAGTCAAGAAATCAAAAGACACATTGCATTGGGAAAAGCTATTACAAAAGACCTCTTCACAGTGTTGAAAGGTAAAGACGTCACATTGAAGACAAATGTGAGCCTTACTGACGCCATTGTATTTTCAGTTGCATCATATGGTGGTGAAAGCCGGGCATTGAATAAGGAAAACAGGAGAAGAACGGATGCTTTTGAATTATGGTGCTGGAGGTGAATATTGAATATACCATAGACTGCCCAAAAAAACAACAGATCTGTCCTAGAAGAAGTGCAACCAGAATGTTCCTTGAAAGCAAGGATGGCTAGACTGCATTTTACATATTTTGGACATGTAGTCAGAAGGGACCAATCCTTGGAGAAGGACATCATGTTTGGGAGTGTGGCCAGTCAATGAAAAAAAGGAAGACCCTCGACTAGATGGATCAACACAGTGTCCACAACAATGAGCTTAAACATAAATAAGATGGTGTGCCTGGCACAGAATCAAGGAGTGCTTCATTCTGTTGTACATAGGGTTGCTATGAGTTGGACCCAACTCCACAGCACCTAACAAGAACACATAGACCTTCTATCTCTAGAGATCACAAAATCTGTAACCCATTAAGGCAATTGCCTATGGGATTAATTACACATACCATCACTGAAGACTTTTCTCACCCTCAGCCTATGCTACTGAGACTTGCATTGCTGTGCTAACATATTATTTATAAAGCGTACACAAAAGGATGATTAAACCCTAAATATAAACAAAAAGTTTAATGTTTTCCTTTTACGCCACTCATTGTCTTGCAAAGCTTTTGGATGTTCACTCCAACCTTAGAGACAACTGTATCGAAGGATGGTACCAACCTACTGGTCTACAAACTGAAGCCACACTGGAGAGCTTCTCTCTAGAATGCCAGACATCCTGAATAATCCAACTGTAATGCAACATAAACCCTCAGAATCAAAGACTCCTAACATAAGCAGATGCCCGATCAATAGTCCTTAATTATGTATTTCAATTGCAAATACTTCCCAAGGAACACCCTTCCGAAGAACATCTAGTATTCCGAGGAAAGGGAGTGAGCTAATGAGTAATTCTGGACAGGGCTCTGACTACTGTCTTCTACCCAGGAGCAACCAGGAGGAGAAACCGTGTGATCTCCTGAGCCCTGTGCCAGAGGCAATCAGTGCAGGAAGAAGAGTTGTGGCAAGGGTGCCAAGGCCAGTGCCTATGAAGAGAAAACATCAGGGTGACAAGCAGCTCCATCGTGTCCTCTCCTTTGCAACACCCTCACTGAGACCCACTCTCGCTTCCCTGTGGAACTAGCATCCGACCATGTGTCCCTTGCCGGTGCCTTCCTGATGATTGCCTAACATGAGACCGGGCAACTTCTGTGATAAACAAATGCATGCGTTACCCAGCTTAGAGCCAGAACAGAAATCAGTTTAGGGTTTTTGCTTGGCAAGGGTTAACATGGTAAGAAATTCAATATACCATTTCTCAGCTGAGAGAAGTTTCCAAGCCGTGCCTCAAGAGGAAAAGAGGATAAGACGTGTTGAGCTTTGAAGCTGAGCATAGTGGTGCACGCCTGTAATCTTAGCTCTTGGGAGGACAGATAGGAGAGTTGTGAGGTTCAGATCCTGTACCCTCCCCACCCAAAAAAAAAAGAATGTTGAACTTTGAGTCGTAATAAACCCATATGTGGTACAACGTATATTCTTGGTCTATGTCAGAAGGAAAAGAGATCCTTTCTTATGTTTTCTCAATGACTTATTTTTAAAAAAGAGAATAATAATAAATATTCAATGAATATAAATTCTTTACATAAATCAATGATAAATACTATCACCTCCAATTTATAGATATGAACATTGAGATTTACAGAGGTCAAGTTGACAGAGTCAGGATTCAAACCAAATTGTGCAATTTTGAAGCTGTGCTAAGTTAGAGCTTTCACTGACTGAGCAGCCCTCTGCCCTCTAGGTCCCCCTGGCTCCAAACCCTCTCACTAAGACACAAGATCCAATCCTTAAGGTCTTGTTAACATCCTGAGCCTCTTGGCTTAGGAAGACAGCACCTTCAGGATGCCCTACATGAAATCCTGATTCTAGCAACTCTCTGCTGCCCTCACCTGGCACCTAGAAGTACAGGCTGTAGCCTAACTGGTTCAACAGCATCTGTATAACTAAATTTTCTAGAAGCTACATTAACAATGGATTGACTTAATATTTTAACATAACGTATACAAAATATTACCTTTGTAATACCAAGACTTTTAGTGAGATTGTTTACATTGTTTTTTGAAGGGGAGAGGGATATTAAGATAGGGTTGCTCTGTAGCCCAGGCTGGCCTAGAACTCTCAATCCTCCTGCCCCAGCCTCCTGAGTGCTGGGAACATAGGCATGCGCCACCAAGCCTGGCTATATTTTACATTCTTTTTCCATCAAGATCTGTTATGTATTCTGTATTCGAAACACATCATATTCTGCATTTCAAATGCTCTGTCATCACGTGCAGTAGCTCATGGCTACTGCAGTCAACACTTTAGGCTTAGGCACCAAACCCACTCTTCATATCCAAAAAATTAGTAAAGTAGTTCCTGTCTGGAAATGAAATGGCATTACCAATTTGTGGTTGGGGGTGGGTACTGAACACAGGGTGCTCTACCACTGAGCTGCACCCTTAGCCCCTGCCCCTTTTCTTTTGAAACAAGGTCTCGCCAAGTTGCACAGGCTGCCTCTGGCCTTAAACTCACACAATCCTTCTGCCTCAGCCTCCCAAATCAATGGGATTATAGGTGTGCAACATAGCACCTGACTGCATTACCAAATTTTAATTTTTAGCTAATATGTTATGTTACATCACATTAAACTGGAGTATATAGCTGCAGTGGTGGATGCCTATAAGCCCAGAAGGCTGAGGCAGGAAAATTACAAGCTCAAGGCCAGTGGCAGCATGTGTAACTTAGCAAGAGCCTGTCTCAAAAATCAGAAAATAAAAAAAGGGGCAGGGGGCATGGCTCAGAGGTGGAGTGCCCTGGGTTCAACACCCCAGTACCACACACAAAAAAAGAGAAAGAAAATCAATAAACTGGAGTATAATAGAAATATATCACTTGTGAAGTAATTTCATATTAAGCACAGGTTTAACATTCAGTCTGTCTCAAGTTAAAATCTCAGCAAAATGACAATGATAAAAAGATCTTCACTGATTGTGAGGGTGAGAAAGTAGGCATTTGTTTAAATTTTCCTCAGAAGGATAACAGCATAATACATCGTAAAAACTCAAGATGGAATGTTGCATATCATTAAAATTAATAAGCTAGATCTACATATGTTGCATATCATTAAAATTAATAAGCTAGATCTACATATATGTACCACATAGTTATAACAATGTTTAATCTCAAAGTATATGATACAATAGGAAACTTTCAGTATGAGTCCATATCTTAAAAGTTTAAACACATGCAAAATAAGATAATATATTGCCTGCAGATATATACTAATGAAGTGAACTTATAAAGACCTGTCTGGAAGGATGAACAACCACTTCAGAACAGTGGTTCTCCAAGGATAGAGGGAGTGAAATGGAGTATAGTGTGGAAGGAGATATTTCAACGGCATTTGCCATGATTTACCAAGAAAAAGGAGAAGGAAAAAAAAAAGTTCTAATACCAAAACTTGGACAGTTAATTAAAAAAACTCTATATGAGGAAGTCCTTTGTCTGAAGAACACTATTTGTTTAGGCTCTTATTAGTTTTGAAGTAACAAACCCAGATATCTCTGTTCTTAACGTAGAGGGTTTCTAGGTCAACTCCAATCGGAAAATCTGAATCCTAAAGTAGCTCATCTTCCCAGGAGGGGAAACCATACTTCAACAGCACAGGCTTAGGGATGCACAAAGAGGCAGCTACTAAATATTGATCTTACCACCTAGGCAGGTCTGGGGAGAAATGACTTCCTGAACAATCTAATGATTTCAGTTAAATGGAGCAGGACAAGGAGGGCGCCCACAGTTTGCTCAGTCTGGAGGATTTCTACTCGGAGCCACACACAGAATAAGAAATTTTAAAGTAATTAACGCAAAGTTACTTGTCCGGCAGGCATTTGGAATTTAGCTCAGTGCTTACCAGAGGATTTATTCCTAGACATTTTTTTTATCAACATCTCCAACCCATCTGTGCTTCTGCAGTTTCTCATGCTGAAGTCCTGTAACTATTTCCATTTGTTCCATTATAATTATGCAAAATAGCATGTTTTGTTCTGCCTGATCCCAGTTCAGTTTAAACACTGATTAGATGGGAAACAAATTAATGTGGTACAATCATTGATGGAATTATCATAAACTGGCACTTACCCTTGGAAACAAACCATCCACTAATGAATTAATTGTTCTCTTTATTTGGGAGAGAACATTAGATGTAATCAAATGGAGAACAGATACATTCGTGGGCCCAATAAATGAGTATCTTACAAGAATGATAGTAAATTAAGTTAATTTGAGGAAGCTGCCTAGCTAAGAATATGCAGTCTCTAATTAGAAAAATAAGGAGCCCGGTAAAAGATAAAACATATGATTTGCCCTGCCCACTTGTCAATACCTTTTCTTTCCAAGGAAATGTGACTTTTAATCAAAGAGAATGGAAATGATTGATTGTCTGCATAGCATAGACATATTCAAAGTGATGGAAACCCTAAATGGTCAGCAGAGAAAATTTCTGCAGAGACTACAGTGGTCTTCCACACTCCAACATGATGTCATTGGCCCAGAGTCCCCTGCAGATAAAATATACCTTCTCACTAGAGATAGTTTTAAGCCCACAGTGCACTTAAAAGAGCAGGTAGCTAAACCAGAAGCCCATTGAGAACCTTATAAACCACAATATTCAAACCCAAAGAGAGAGAGAGAGAGAGAAGTTAGCCTTTAGCTTTTCTGGAGACGAGCCTGGACTGGATCTGTCATGGTGTAGTTCTCAGCAACTGAGGCATTCACTGAGTGTGAATACTCTGCTTGTCTTTTTAGGACCCATGTGTGGGGGGCGCACCCTGCCACTGGACTCGCTCCGGCCATGAGCGGGAACCGGCGGCCAAAGACCCATCGTCTGGTGAGGGGGAGCCGGACACCCAGGAGCCGCACCACCTGGAAAGGAGGCTTATGCCCATGGCTGCTCTGAGAAGCCTTGAGAAAGGCAGGCTCAGATGCTTCTGCCCACAGCGGCTCCTTGCTTCTTTTCTTCCCAATGAAGACTCTGAGTGCTCTGCTCCAACAGCTTTTTGTTTCTTCCTTGTCTGTCCGGGTCTTTGGAATGGACCCAGACTGCTCCATGTACCGCCCTTATATACTCCTCTGGGGCTCACCAGAGGCAGTCACCCCATATGGGTTTCAGCCAATCAGAGGGGATATTCAAATTTGGTTTTGTAAAATTAGCCAATCAGGGGTGGTTCCAGAATGGTCCAATCAGGAGCTGTTCTGGGGTTTGGAAACAGCCAATAGGTGTCAAGGGGACTGAGGCAAGGGAATAGATGCCAGAGCCATCTTGGGGAGCTTGACAACCCTGAGTTCCAGGATGTAGGGCAAAGGTGACTGCCTGGGGAACAAGCCTCAGTCCTCCAAAGGGCCTAGATAAGCCCCAGGGCAAACTGCCTCTCTAGGCAGTGCCCTACACATGTGGAAAGATGGAAGAGGCTTTTTTTAGACTAGAACCCATGCACTTCAAACTAGGGAACAGATGACCCCTAGAAGGACCTAGCTCATAATTAATCAGGCAAGAACATCAATCCATGTTATGGAAAGAAGCCAGGAACAGAGACATAGCCCAAGTTGCATCTGAATAGAGGCTTCACAGATAGAGAAAATTAGCTGTGCAAAAGCAAGGAAAGAGAGAAGTGAAGAAAAAATAAACAAATAAATGAATGAACCTTTTCAGAAGAAAAAAAAAATTCCAGCCTGAGTCCAAAATTTAGCATCAATGTTTTTAAGTAGTTTTTGTTGGTTGGTAACTATGAAGTCAATACTTCTTCATTTAAAACAAAATTTGAATAAACTCACAAAGAAAAATAACCTTTAAAATACCCATGATCGCCAGGAGCAGTGCCACACGCCTGTAATCCCAGCAACTCAGGAGGGGGAGCCACGAGGATCAAGGATTCAAGACCACAGGCAGCCTGCATAACTTAGTGAGAGCCTCTCTTAAGATAAAAAATACAAAAAATGAGGTTAGGTGCATCTCAGTGGTAGAGAACTTGCAAAATATGCACTAGGCCCTGAGTTCAGCCCCCAGTACTGGAGCAGGGAATACCCATGACCCTATTTATTTAGAAGATATTTATCTATTTAATGCAATTTGTAATTCCTGGAGAGTAGAGTTTCTCAACTGCCAGGTCCATTTCCACTCATGATGTGTAGACTGAGTCCCTACATGAGGAAGGGTACCTTTAAAAGGCATCAGAGGGAAAATCCACCGAGAGGGGGAAAAAGTACCTCAAAGCCTTTGACGGGAAAGTCCACCGAGAGGGGAAGAGTACCTCAAAAAAGGGTCTCTTCATGGAAAGGGACTTGGAATATTGCCTTTTCTTTTTCCTAAACTTGAATTAGTCACTGTTTCCTTCATATAGTAAATTTCTGGGAATTACTAATGAAAAACAAGTAATAAGTGTAAATATATAATCTTCTGACTCCCTGAGCAGTGCTCATTCAGATTGGGAGCTAAAAAAGCCTCCCTAGCAGACTTATGATAAAAGAATTCTTAAATGATTTCCAACAGCTTAAACTCCTTGAATTAACACAAACCAAAGTTTCCATACTAACAGCCCTCCAGCAAGCAAAACAATCTAGTAAGTCAGAACATCCATCCCAGCAAGCAAAACATTCTGATAAGATAGCAACTCCCATTTTTCTTATTGTGAACTTAACAGGGTGACACATTTACTATAGTTTAGCTGCCCCTAGTTCCCAGATAAGAATAGAGTGATTTACAATAATTAAACTACCCCTAGCTCCCACATAAGTTCAGAGTAGTTTATAGTAGTTAAATTGCCTCTAGTTCCCACTAAAAATAGAGTAATCAGTAACTTAGATGTAGAACATAAACATAGTCACAAATGCTCAGGTCATCTTAGTTCAAAGTAAACACAATTTATCTCTAAGTTATCTCTTACTCTGATCACCATGTAACACTTTTGTGATAACTAATGAAATGATTATTAACAAAACCTTGTTGTAATCCATCAATGCTACCAATTCCCTTTGTCCTTTTTCTGACCTTCCATATGGTTTAGTGAATTTTAGTTTCTGTATATAAGGCTGAGCTATTTGGGAAATAAACGGAACAGATTCATACTGCCTCAGAGCTGCTATGTCTGCTGTTATCCAGCCGCCGACTCCTCATCTGCCTTCGGGAGACCCTGCATTTAATCTAGGCTGCAGCTGGACTGTGGCACTCAACCTTGGTACCAATGACATTTTGAACCAAAGAACTCTTTATTGTGGGGGATGCCCTACATCTTAGAGGATGTAGCAGCATCCCTAGCCACCACTCCCTAGATACCAGGAGCTCAAACCGCCATCCCAGTGTGGCACCCAAAAGTGTCTCCAGACATTTAAAAAAAAAAATAGCCTCTTAGAAGTAAAGTCACTCCCAGTTGAAAGCCACTGTTTTAGAGGAAACATATAAAACAATTTTGAAGCCAGCAATTTTCACTTAATGTATCTTTGTCACTAAAAACTTTTCTGCAGCATTTTTCTTAATGGCTTCCGAGCAATCTATTACATGATGGACAATCCCTAATTTAACCAGTCACTTTTTTCAATGCTGTGCTAAAATATGGTGAACATCTTCATAAGTGAATGTTTGGGCACATTAAAAATATAGTCTATGGAAATAATTGTTTAAGAGTTCACAGTCCAACTTTGTTTTGTATTTTAATGTTTTAATTTTGTTTTGACACCCACGGTATCATCATCCATCCGTGACTGGTGCCCACCTTTATCTGCAAAATTCTCTCCCATCCTTTTGCACCTGTTGAGGGATTTCTATCTGTTCTGTTCACAATAGCCCCACCGTGTCTAGATATGCCTGCCACAGTAAGAGTAGCTCAATAATATTTATTGAATGGGCAAATGGATAAACAAAAGGATGGCAGATAAAATTTCAAACACCTTGCAGATTGCTAGAATTCTGTAACTTACCTTATCCAAAAAGACATTTGAAGTTGATCCTGAAGTAATAAATAGGCTATATATTTTGCATTCAGAAAAAAAAAAGGGGGGGGGACTGTACTAAGAGACAGCTTTAAAGTCCAAGACCTGAACACTTCAGAGTTTCAAGTTTGCAGTTGGAGTGAAGAGATTTCAGGGGAGGTGGTATGCAATGAATTATTGACTCTCTCTAGTTCTCAGGCTTGTTTAGAAGACAATACTTATCCATTGCCTTCATGACTATATAGCCTCCATCCTGGGAAGAAAATAGGAAAAGTAGAAAATAGTTGCTTTGAATGTTTTGAAAAGTCAAGACTAAGAAATTCAGATGATGATTTTTTGACTAAATCATCTGTTTAAAAAATAAAATAAATCATCTGTTTGGTGATGGGAAATCTGAGACTGAATAGTTCATCTACACTAACATGCTGTACCTGCCCATATCTAATTAATGGACCTTGAATCCCAATGTCATTGAGAAAGCACAAATCTGATTATAAACAGGCTTGATAAAATGCTTCGAGTAACATTCCATCATTCTGCTAATGCCCACCCACAGATAGTACATTATACTTTTCTTAGTATAAAAACTCCAATTATTTCCACTCCTTTATACCTCTTTTAAAGTTAAGCAAGTTTTCTTTTTTGATAAGAAACACCAGAGAGGAACACCAAAGGGAGGGCAAGAATATGGTAAATTTAGGATTCGAGCACGTATCTTAGGCAGACCTTTCCTAACCGAGAGAATTAAAGAAGATAAAATGTGTGGATCCCAGCAAATGGACCATGCAATCCTCCTGCTTGATTCCAATGTCACAGTGATCCAGACAGAATATTCATCAAACTCCGATAAAAAAAAAACAGAAGTGATTGTCTTTGTACTCCAGCTGGTTTTAAAAGTCTAGGAACATCTAGTTAGCTGTCAGCGTGGAGTCATTAGGTCCTTGGAAAATTACGTAACTGCTGTTAAAGTTATCCAGGCATCATATTAAAAATGTTCCATTTTAGTAAGTTGCTTTATAACATAAAGGAACAGAGTATTTAGTAAAATGCCTCTTGAGAAGGCATTGTTTCAGAACATCTCCACATTAACTGTCTAAACTAAAAAAATTTCAAATGTTGTCGATCAGTAGTTCTGAACGTTGGGAACACATTAGAATCACCTGGTAGCTTTTTATAAACTACAATGCCTTGGCTCCAACTGCAGAGATGTTCAATTGATTGGTCTGGTGGGGAGGACTCAGGCACTGGTAGTTGAAAACCTGACCCAGACAATTCTAATGTGCAATCAAACTCAACGCTACTCTCTCAATACTACTGTAGCTTGCCCTTAAATGTTGTAATCCAAACCTTCCAGGAGACTGTCTTAGTCCATTTTGTCCTGCTATAACAATACAGTGGCTGGGGTTTAGCTTAGTTGATAGAGTGCCACTCTACACTCTGTGAAGCCCTGGGTTCAAACCCCAGCATCACAAAAACAGGAAGAACTGACAACCTACTCCCGAAACAATGCATCATTGAAAAACCACATGAGCAAAGAAGCACTGACATGATGCCGGGCATGGCCCAGTCTCGGGCAACGTTTCGTTCAGCTGCACATAGGGTCGTTATGAGTTAGACCTGACTCGACAGCATCTAACAACAACATAACAATACAAGACTGAACAATTTATAAAGAACAGACACTTATTGCTTACAGTTATGGAGGCTAGGGCGTCCCAAGATCAAGGAGCTGCATCTATCTGGTGAGGGCCCTCTTGCTGCATCATCCCATGGTGGGCAGTGAGAGTGGAAGCGATCCACGCACAGGCTCAAGCCCTTTTATAATCAGTGTTAATCTATTCGTGAGGGTGGAGCCCTCGTGACCTTATCAACCTCCAATTAGGTCCCACCTGGGAACACTGTTGAACATGCTTTTTGACTGTTTCTAGTCAAATCACAGCAGATGCCCAATCCCTAATGACTGGAAACTTTTCCCATCAATTCTAGGAAAGGGGATTTCTTCAGTAGGGTCCATGCTATTTCTGAAGTCCCACCTAACACGGTGGAGATTTGCTGCTATCATGTGTGCTGTGCCTTGTGAGAATATAATCCTAGATTCTTTGCCATATCAGCTGTCAGGAAGAGGACTCCAATAGCAAATCAGGCATCTTCGAATGAGATGCCTCATCTCATCTTAGATGAACCTAGAAGCTGGCCAGCATCAGAACTTTCATCCCCTGGTACAAGGACAGAATTCTTGTTGGCAGGAATCCCAACAATTTTGGAGAATTTAAGAACTGGTACAAGTACAATAAATAGCTGTTAGATTTAAACAGTCCTACAAGACATGAACCACAACTAAAGAATGCACTTTCTAATGACTTAAATTTCTCAAATGTAACATGAACTAATTCTTTTGTTGCCAAGTGAGGCAAACAATGACTCACACAAAACAGACACAATAAACATTTTAAAATCTATTTAATGGATACTGAAGTTGCTCATAAATGAAAGCAGGTGCTGACAAAATTTATAATTCTTCTCTAGATAACAAGATTAGCACACATTTCAGGGCCAAGGGTAAATAGCTCCTCCATGATTATACTATAATTAATGGCATTGATGCACTAATTTTTTAAAAAGCAGTAAATTTCAAAAACCTTCATTTCACTAAATTTGCTGTCTTAATTAAGCTTAGATGACCACCTGTCATTCCTAGAACTCATAAGAAACAGCATCCATTTTAGTCACAAGAAAAATTAAACCTCTCCATAAAATCTATCATTTTCTCCAAAACATTTTCTTTTCCTTCTAGATTTTTTTCCTTGAGTGAATAAACATACTGAGCACCAGCTGTGGACCAGGCATCACACTAAAGACTCTTTAGGATATGGGCTAGTGATTAAAGTCAGACAGACTGAGCTCAAATCTGAGCTCTGCTAGCTATCAGCTAGGGACACCAATCAAGTATCCAATTTCTCTTAGCTGCATTTTCCTCATCTGCAAAATAGAGAGGACTAACTTGAAGGGTTGTTAGCAGTAGGAGGTGACACAAGCAATGTACCTTGCCATAATTATTAATGTATCATTGGATTCTCACGACTCTGGGACTTATTAGGTTGCTGTTGAGTCAGGTCCAACTCAGTGACCCTCATGAGGTTTTCAATGGCTGATTGTTTCAGTAGATTACCACGTCCTCCCATTTTTTGTTTTTTGGGTGTTTTGTTTTATTTGGGTTTTTTTGTTAGTTTGTTTGCTTGTTTGTTTTGCAGTGCTGGGGATTAAACCTGGGTCCTCAGAGAGTGCAGAACAGCACTCTACCAAGTGAACTAAACCCCAGCCCACTCTGGGACTAATTGGTACTATATCCTGTTTGCAAATGTGTAACTAAAGGTACTAAGGGGTTGCAGCCTGGATATTTTATCTTTTGAGATGCCTTTTCCTGTACAACTTTCATTTCCATTGTATATCCTAATATATCTTCTGGTAATTCTTGTATACCTTCTAGAAATGAGGAAGTTGTAGGTCTACAAAACCAAAAAGCTCCAAGCTCTGGTGCTGTTTTGCAGGCTGCCTTTGGTCTCCACCCCGCAGTCCTACAGCCTCAGTCTCCAAAGCCGCTGGGATGACAAGCATGCACCATGGCACCCAGCTTCGATTTTTAAAACTACAATAAAGTCAAACTAAAACTAGTAGAACAAAAAAATTCTCTTCTCACTTTATAATGTAGAGATCCTAAAAAATTACAACAATCCACAATTTTCATGAGATCAATCAAAAAATACAGAAGATGACCCACCAGGCCTTAGCAGGGCTTAGCAGGCTTCAGTTCCACACCTCTTGCACCTGCCCCAAGTCGGAACGTACTGAGATTACATGGAACAACACATTTGGGTGATATTAGGATTTTTTTTTTAAATAGCAAAATGCAACTTCCAGGGTCTTTTTGGACCTCACAATACCAGTTAAAGATAATACTTGTTTTCCAGCTACACTGCATTCCTTGATATCAGCAAATATGTGACATCACCAAGTGCAGAATAAAATATTGTATGGAGTAATTCATGGGCTAGAATATATTATTCCTCTTAAGAATCCATGGCTTGGCATCGAACCAAACATATAGACAGTCCCCTATTTAAGATGGTTTGCAAGCCAGACACCATGATGCACATCTGTAATCCCAGAGACTCAGGAGGTAGAGGCAGAGCATCACAGGTTTGAGGCAAGAGGCAGCCTGTATAACTTAGCAAGACCTTGCCTCAAGGTAAAAAAAATCAAAAGGAGCTGGAGGTGCAGCTCAGTGGTAGAGCATGTGCAAAGTATGCACAAGGCCCTGGGTTCAACCCCTGAGTACCAGGGGAAAAAAAATAAAAAGATATTTTCAACTTACAATGGGCTTATCAGGACATAACCCCATCAGAAGTCAAGAAATATACATATTACACCTTACTAGAATATATTAAGCCTGCACCTACACTCCTGTGGCAACCAATCCCGTCAGATCTCAGAAGCTAAGCAGGTTCAGGCCTGGTTAGTACTTGGATGGGCGACTGCCTGGGAACACCAGGTGCTGTAGGCTTGGGAGAAGGACCTGGCAACCCACTTCCAAAAAACAGCCATTGAAAACCCTACGAATAGCAGAGAGGCAGTAACAATACTGTTTTGCCTGTTGTATGTAGGGTCGCTATGAGGCAGACACTGATTCAACGGCACCCAACAACAGGAAGAATATACTAAACCAAGTATTTAACAGCTGGAAATCTAAAAATGATTTCTCAAAATACTAAGGGGCCAGTCCATTATACTTGTATGGCTAATTATTGCTCCTTTAAAGCAGTCCTCTTTGCTTCTTGACAGATCCTTCCCCAATTAGTTCTCTTTATTTCAACTTTTACATTCTAGCCCCTGACTACACGGGACTATTCCTTTAACAAATCAAGCTCTGTAAAATATTCAAAGAAACCTGCTAAAACCAGTTCATGCTCAATCTTTCCTTGGATTCCTTGACATCCTCACATTCCTTGAATGCTCCAGCCAGACCCAGACAATGACCTAAGCAACAAAATCACCTTTGCAACTCAAGGCCAGAACGCCTCTCCAGCAAGCCTTCCCAACAGTGTAGATATGATTAATGACAGAATCACAGGAGGCTGCTACCATTCTTAGTGTCATTCTGCTATTAATTTATTCCCTGTCTTTCAAGTTAAGGTCTACAGCCATGCCACCCTGGTGTCTGAACCTGTCTGATCTCGGAAGCTAAGCAGGGTCAGGCCTGATTAGTCCTTGGATGGGAGATCTCATGGGAATACCAGGTGCTGTCGCCTAGGGAGGATTTGGCAGCCCACTAGCAAAACAATCAGCCATCAAAACCCTATGAACAGAAAAGAAGCACTGACATAGTCCCAGGCATGGCATAGTGTCTGGTAGATTTTTATTCTGTTGTATATAGGGTAGCTATGAGTCAGACCCGACTCAACAGCACCTAACAACATCTTTCAAGTTACTAATAAATAAAAAAAAGAAGAGCAAAGCAAAACTAGTGCATGGCTACACACTCATTTCCCAGAGTCAATATTTATTGAGCATCCTCCATGTACCTGGCACCTAATATGCATTTATTTTAGATAAAAACAGACCCCATACTCTTGGAGGCTCTGATAGGAATGAGTTGCTTAGATTTTCTAGAAAGGAGGGGATATCGACCAGTAAAGGTTTTTTTCTCAAGATATGGACTCATCCTAGATGTCCATCGACAGATGAGTAGGTAAGGAAAATGTAGTATTTATACACCATGGAGTTTTATTCAGCCATAAAGAAGGGCAAAACTATGGCATTTGCTGGAAAATGGATGAAACTAGAGATCATCATTTAAGTAACATAAGCCAGACCCAGAAAGAAAACCATAGCATGTTTTCTCTCATATGTAGATGCTAGATTTCAATAGATACTCAATATTTTAATATTTGAGACATTAAAGTAGAAGGGGACAATGTAGGGGGAAAAGGGGGACTAAACAGAGCAGGGAGGGGCAATAAGAAAGGGTAATGGGGAACAAAAAACAAAGAAAAATATCACATTTTGCTCAATCTAGATTTATGTGGGTGTGCAACACATATATCTATACATCATATACGTACATGTATGTATGTGTACATATGCATGGATATACATGTGTGTACCTGTATGTATGCACACATACAAGACATGCAAGCAGAAGGGGAGCCATTGGTGGAGGCGAAAGAGATCGAAGGGGGAGGTTCAGGAGAAGGTAATGGGAGAGGTCACCATGAGCAATGTACAATGATATGCCTATATTGAAAGGTCACAATGAAACTCAGTAAGTTGTTCACTAAAAAGTTACTAATGAAAAAGATTTCTAAATGATTTTTGGTTGTAAATTTTGGCAAAAAAGAATTTAATAACAGTATCACAGTGCCACAGATCAATGAGAGGCTGAGAAAGAGAGCAGGTAACTGGTACCCCAGGGAAGATCACATGGCAGAAGCATCACCTCCAGCCCCTACAAGACAGCTTAAAACGTTTAAGATCCAAACCCTAGAGACAGTATTCACTCAGAACAACTTGAGTCAGAGGCCCACCCCAGGCACCAGAAGGTAGCTTCTTAGATTCAGAACATAAAGAATACACTCTTAAGGGTCACTTCTCCTTTAAAACAAGTTTCTTCAACAGATATAGAAACTATCCAAATCAAAATGAGGTTGATACAATCAGTATAAAGACATGCAAGGTAAAGCAAACATCAACAAAACAAAAATCCTTACGACTGGGTCAGCACGCAACTTCACAATAAATGGAGAAAAGATTGAGGTTGTCCAAGATTTTGCTTTGCTTGGCTCTCTAATCAACACCCACGGAAGCAGCAGTCAAGAAATCAAAAGACGCATTGCTCTACGAAAAGCTGTGGCAAAAGATCTCTTTAGAGAATTGAAAAGCAAAGATGTCACATTGAAGACGAAGGTGTGTCTGACTCATGCCATGGTATTTTCAGTCGCATCGTATGGTTGTGAAAGCTGGACATTGAACAAGGGAGACAGAAAAAGAATTGATGCTTTTGAATTGTGGTGCTGGAGACGTCTATTGAATATACCATGGACTGCCAAAAGAACCAACAGATCTGTCCTAGAAGGAGTGCAACCAGAGTGCTCCTTTGTTGTTGTTGTTGTTAGGTGCCATCGAGTCAGTATCCGACTCATAGCGACCTTCTGTACAACAGGGGAAACACTATTGTCAGTGCTTCTCTGCTGTTCATAGGGTTTTCAATGGCAGATTGATTTTTTGCGGGGGAGGGGGTTGCCAGGTCCTTCTCCCAAGCCTACAGCTTCTGGTGTTCCCAGGCGGTCTCCCATCCAGGTACTAAGCAGGCCCAACCCTGCTTAGCTTCCAAGATCTGATGGGATCGGATGCCACAGGGCTACAGCTGCAGGCATTGAATATACCATGGACTGCCAAAAGAACCAATAAATCTATCCTAGAAGAAGTGCAACCAGAGTGCTCCTTGGAAGCAAGAATGGCCAGACTGCATCTTACATATTTCGGACATGTAGTCAGGAGAGATCAATCCCTGGAGAAGGACATTATGTTTGGGAGAGTGGCAGGTCAACACAGAAGAGGAAAACTCTCCACCAGATGGATTGACACAGTGTCTGCAACATGGGCTTAAACATAAATAAGATCGTTTGCCTAGCACAGAATCGGCAAGTATTTCGATCTGCTGTACATAGGGTCGCTATGAGTCAGACTCGACTCGACGGCACCTAACACGCTTCAAAAGAGGAACATAGACTTTTCCAGAGGCCTTGAAATTGCTTTGATTTTTAAATGGTGACTTTTTCCCCTTTGTTGTTTCCTTTGCAGTACTGTGGGGGTTGAGCCCAGGGGGTCACGAATGCTAAGGCAAGTGCTCTACCTATGAACCACATCCCCAGCAACTTTTTTATTTTTTGAAACAGGGTCTCACTAGGTTGCACACGGTGCCTCTGGCCTCAATCCTCCTGCCTCAGTCTCCCAAGTCACTGGGATAACAGGTGTGTGCCACTGCATCCAGCCTTTTTTTTTTTTTTTTTTTTTTAAAGACAGTATCTCTCTATGTAGCCCAGGCTGGTCTCAAACTAGTGATCCTCCTGCTGCAGCCTCCCAAGTACTGAGATTACTGGCTTGTGCCACCACACCGTGGCTGTCCCCTTGTCTTTTCAACACATTTAGTTCAGCAAGATGCCATGTTAACTTCACAAGGTAGTCTTCACTCACAATGGAATTTACACTATCTCTGAGAAATTCAAGAATGCCTTCTTCTAGATCTTTCAAAACATACGCTAAAGGACAGTGGGGATATAACTTCCCTTACATCACTTATATGATTCTACAGAATTATGGGTAACTAGTTTTTTTTGGTTTTGTCGGGGTTTGATTGGTTGGTTGGTTTTGTTTTGGCTTTTTGGCTTTTTTGGAAGCAGGGTCTCACTATGCAGCTCAGACTGGCCTCAAACTCGCTACATAGCCCAGGCTCATCTCAAACTTGCAATCCTCCTGCCTCATCTGCCAGTGTTAGAATTACAGGCACGAGCAATCATACCTGGCTGTGATGCTCTTCTTAATAAGTAAACTTGCTAGGTAACTTACAGGCTAAAAGTACCACTGGGATTAAGAACACTACACTCAATTTAGCTGCAGCTACCCCCAAATCCTAACTAACATTACCAACCTTTCTCCCAAGTCAAAGCTCACCACTGTTGGCGAGCCCCCACAGCCGACCCTAGTTGTGAACATTTTAATGCCAGCTAACTACAGTGGGAGCCTTGAAGGAAGTATTTCTTATGTATTAACTGAATGAATCTTCACTAAAATAATTCTAAGGTTGGTCCTATTATTTTCTCTTTTTCAGATGAAGAAGCCAAGTCACACTCTAGTTGATCGCCACTCAAGTAACTTGCACAGTCATCTCTTAGAAATCATCCAGGCGTGTGAAGGCTGAATCTGAGTCTCTGGATAAATCCCTTCTCCGTACTTTGGCAACTTTGGAAACAAAATCGTATGAACATAAATCCCTGCTCTCTCTGTCTTTTGGCTGTGTAATAAAGAGCAAGTCCCACAGACTTCAAACTTTTCCACCTATAAAAATGAACATAATGCTCTCTACTTCATGGAATATTGTGAAACACAGTCCTTCTCAAACTCCTATCTACAGGATAAACACATTCCTAGGGATTCTACTCTTGAAAGTAAGGTTTTTGTTTTCTGTTGTTGTTATTGTTGTTGCTACTGTTTTTAATATGTGTTAGTTAGCTTGTTCATCTCTGTGGCAAAATACCTAACAGAAACAACTTATGTCAGGAAAAATTTATTCTGGCTTACAGCTGGAGGGTTTCAGTCCACAGAGGCAGGGCAGGCCTGGCAGGGCAGCAGCTAGCAGCAGCCAGTGACAAAGAACTTCACATGATGGCATCAGGAAGGAGCAGAGCGTACCAGAAGCAGGAGTCCAGGTACAACCTCCAAAGGCGTGCTCCCAGTAACCTACTTCTGCAAGCCAGGCCCCACCTCCCAAAGTTCCACAGCCTTCACAAACAGTGCCACCACCTAGGAACTTAAGAGTTCAAACACACGATCTTCAGGGGATATTTTAGACTGAAACCATAATAAATGTGAAAGGTTTTTCCCTGCAATCTTAAAAGGCATCCAAAGGAATATGTATTAAGAATATTGCTTTCCATGACTTCCAATCCTATAGTGTTCTTAAATACAGAATATAAAAGCTAGCAAATTGTATGTTTTTGTTATGCTAACTGCTCAGCACAGGTGTCAGCCAGCTAAGATGAAATAACAGCAGCCTAAAAGAAGTGCAGCACCTTAAGCACCGTTTTCTAAAGGGACAAATAACTCATCTCAGTGATCGACCAAACGTAGAGAAGAGGGGGATAAAACTGTGGCATGTATACCCATACAGTTTAAAATGAGACCTGGGTCCTCAAAATATAAGAAATCAGGCACTGGATGCTAAATCTGAACACAATGTCAGTTCTTCAATTCAGCCAGTTTCCCCAAACTGATGGTCTTAGGACACAGCAGCTAACTCCAAAGTTAGCAAGGTAGAAAACGCCTTCCCTGATAGTAGGTAATTTTAAATATACTCATGTGAAATCAAATATAAATACAGTACATTTTTAAAGCATCTCAAAAAATCTCTTTCTTCACATATATCATTTCCCTTAATCTTCACACCAATAATGTTGATTATAAATACACCATATTTTATAAGAAAAAAACACAAAGGCAAATCCATTCTGGAATCCAGGTCTTCTAACATTATGTCAACATTTTCACTACCTAATTTCACTACCTAATACTGAAATAAAAGATCAGCCATGACTTTATAATCATATAACCCTTAAAATTTCTCATTTATTCTAAATTCTGCCCTAAAAAAATCCAATAAACAAACTGTTATTTAATATTTTTATCAAGCGTGGTGGCACATACCTGTAATCCCAGCACTCACAAGGATCATTGTGAGTTCAAGGCCAGCCTGGGCTACATAGGGAGTACCAGGCCAGTCTCAGCTACAGAGTGAGATTCTGCCTCAAAAAAATAAAAAAAACTTCACACTTAAAAGTCACAAAAACTACAAAAAACCTATCACCATGAAGTATTAAAGGCATATTTCTCTTTAATTAACTGTATCTCCTACTTAAGTAGTATAGGTAGAGGAAATTCTTCTGTTCCAAATAATAGATCCTTCATACCTTTGTTTAATATCTTTAAATAACAAATATGTACACACTTTAGAAATTACTTTATTTCCTATACAAATAATGGAACATATAATCATAAACTCTATTTTCCAAAAACAATTAGGAGTTTAAAAAAAAAAATTGCACCACAAATTTTAAAAGGCATGGAGGTTCTTCTGCTTCTAGCAGACCCCTACACTGGAGGCAGGGAGCTTACTATACCAGGAATCGCAAGCTAGAATGGAGTATGCTCCAAAGCAGAAGTAATACAGTGCCATTGCAGGCAAAGAGTACTCCACTCCCCCCTCCAACATCCCAAACTGCCTAGTAGAACAATTAAACCAGGTCAAAACAGCCCAGCATAACTAGGCTTCATAATATGAGGCCATTAAGCTCCTCTAAGAAGTGAATAAATCAAAATAGAAAGTACTGAAATCGAAAGTTATTGAGGTTGTCGTGTAAATTATTAGTTCCTTGTTGTATCCCCCTTTTATAACACTAATAAAGGGAATATTTTACTGCAAAGAAAA